>PVJH01029506.1:0-25916 GCA_004026705.1 Nesogale talazaci
GAACACAACCCCAATGTAAAACAATCGCCCGGTTTACTAAACAGAAAAGGAGCAGGCCAGCTGACAAGAAAACAAGACCAAACCCAAACAGAACATGCTTGGTGCCATCTTTGTTCTATTCTCTCTCGAGGTTGTCTTCCAAAGGAAGCTTCTTTACATGCAAATCCACTTTTGTATATTTTGACTGATTACTGGCAAGATAGAGAGACATAAATATTTCTGGCAATGGACATGGCATAAACATATCATTAGCAGGGCTGCCGTGTGTGTGTGTGTGTGTGTGTGTGTGTGTATGTGTGGTTTGAAAGAGATGTTTATGGTGAGTTCCGTCAACAGACCCTCTTCCTCTCTCTCTGATCAGGAGTCTTTTGAGGAATGGAGGCGTCGGGCCTGGCAAGGAGAGCCAGGATGCATTCTCAGAGCTGGAGGAACTTTCCCGGTCTGATGGCTTCTTGAAGTTAGACACCTCCCATCTGCACACTGGCTCATCACGCTGCTGAGTGAGGTTCTTTCTTCGATGTTTAAATCTAAGCGGTGTGTGGGTGTCTTGCAGGCACTGATGCTGCTTTTAAAATTCCAGCTGTTGTCAAGCTCTTTGACTAGCTTCAGGAAGCAACCCAGCCACTGTGAGGGCAAAGGTGTTCACGACCTCAGACTCCAGCAGCCCATCAGGCAATCGCCACCTTTCTCCCCATCCCTCCCCCACCTCCCTTTTAAAAACCAGCCCAGGAGAATGGCATGTCAAAGCATTAGCAGCCGAGTTGAGATGGGAGCGTTTTCACGTCTGGGGTATATTGCTTTGTCTAACAAGGCGCCCCAGCAGGCTTCCAATTGTGGTCTCTCTGCAGACCCTCCCAGCTGCACAGGCTGATTGACAGACTGTGGGCAGATGCGGTGCCAGACTCCAATAAAGAGAAGGCCTTGGGAAAATATAAGGCAATTATCGATGGGCAGCAATCCACTAATCAGACAATTTCAAAATTAATCCCATATTCCCTTACTGTATTAGCTTTCTTTCTTGTTTGTATTTATATAGCAAATTCATGACTTCAGTGAAAATTCTTCCCTCCAGCCCAATTATATCTCTCCAAGGGTATTAAATTAAAAAACAAGAGATATTGAAAGTGGCTTGCAATTAGTTTCTTTAGTTAAAGGTGCTGCATGCACTTGGAGGCAGTGGGGCTCATAACAGGATGCATCTTGCTAATCACAGTAAACACTTGCCTCCCCCCCAACCCCCTGGCTCCCACCTCCCCCTTCTTGACAGGATAAGGGCTGCTAAGAAGTGGAGGTCTGACATTAGTCCGGGACCAGTGATAATGGGTTAAATAATTGTGATTTGATTTGGGGGCTGATTAGATTTGCATAAAGTCCTCCAGTGTCTTGGCAAGCTCCAAACATCTTGGGGTGCTCTGCTCTCGCTCTGATCCATCTTGCATTTCCTGTGTCTGCCTAAGAATTTCTCTCTCTCTCTCTCTCTCTTTCGAGCAAGAAAGGTTTTCAGAAACTACCTGGCCAGTTTCTAGAGCAGATTTTTAAAATAGGATTACCTTCCAAGTACTGAGACCCCAAACGATACACAGAAAATGTTAACCATATTTTGCCAGCTAATGCTACAGTAGTCATTCTCTCTAGTACTATTTCCATCCCTATTTCATCTCCCTTTTCCATATCTCTGATCGTTGTTTTTTTTTTTTTTCTGGACCCACAACAGATGGAATTCTCTTCTTGTCACTGTAAAAATTGCTTCTGCAGACTGCTTCCTGACTGCTTAAGTTTACCACCTCAACTGAGGGAAGTTGCACGTCACCACCATTTGAAAGACAGCACGCAGTCAGTGCCTCCTGGTGAGGCTGTCATGTCCCACCTGTGCCCCCCCCCGCCCCCCCGGGGAGTCCCTCTCATCCCAACTGCCGGCTCAGTGTCCTGGCTGTCTGCCCTATCACTCCTGGTCTCGGACAGTAGGTATTGAAGCCATTCTGTTCTGTTACTGGAATTCAGCATCTACCCACTGAGCTTGGGGCTAGTCTGGACATCCTCCACATTCCTGTCATTGCTCTTCTTTCCAAGACAAGAGTGACATGGGTAACCAATCATGAGACCCCATGCTGAAAGCAGCCTTCAACTTTTATCTGACCTGACGACTCACTACCGATGCATGACCAGTCCGCAGAGCTGGCATGCAATCTGAAATCTGGCCGAGAATACATCCCTCACCCAGACTCCAGATCTGGGTCTTGATTCCCTGTGTCCGTCTGCTGATGATCTTCTGGGGAGCACTGGTCTTCCAGTAGGGCCCTGTGGTTGAGTCTTGGTCATTTCCTGCTAACCCCCCTTGGTTTGCCTCCTTGCCGAGTGTTTCATGTTTCTGACTATCCCTTCGCAGGGGCTGGGAACAAATCCCTCCCTGGACTCTCCTTGTTGGACTGACTTCTGGACGCTTGCTACTGTTTGTTCCCAGGCCCCTCATCGACCACCTTCTGTGATGCCATTTCACTTCCTCCCTGGACCTCTGCTGATCGGTCTAATTTCAGGCCCTTTCCTCCCATCAGCTGCTGTCACCCACGCAGGGCCATGCAGTGAGAGGTAACGTGGGGAGGGAGGAAGAGACAAAGCATCTCCCAATACACCTTTCTAGGTGTTGACAACCATGGGAGGGAAGTTCAGAAAGAACTCAGAGCAAATGCAGTATAGGCTTTTTATTCTTTCCCTTTTCTACAAAGTGATTTTTTTTTAAAGAGCAAAACGATGGGTGGTTTAGAGCATCGATTCCAACCTTATTTGGCCTACTGCCATCTTCTAAGGAAAAAAATTACTCAGCACCACCACCCCTACTTCCTGTGTCAATTAAAAATAAATGATTATATCCCATAATCCAGGATAAAGTGTAGGTGTCTGCTTTTATAGTCCCCCTCTGATCATTCTGGCACTGCCCCGAGTGCCCCACCCACCCACACTGGGGCCCGTATTGCCCACTTTGGGACAAGCTAGAGTTTCAAATCAATGCCCTGGGCAATACAAGAAAGACCAAGCTGGTAGGTGCTGAGCACAAATGACCATCAAGTCAGTGATGACTGATGGTGACCTTAGAGAACAGAAAAGAACGGCTTCTGTGGGTTTCCGATGTCCTTCTTGGGAACAGAAAGCCTCGTCTTTTTCCCAAGGAGCAGATGATGGGTTTGAACCGCTGAACATCCAGTTAGCAGTCCAACATGTAACCCGCCAGGCCACCGGGGCTCGAGATGCCATCAAGCTGGCTCCGACGCACAGCAACCCTGTGTACAAAAGCCCACACGAGACACAGAGTGGTCAGTTGTGTGCCACCTTCACGGCTGTCCTTCCGTTTGAGCCCATGGTTGTGGGCACTATGTCCAACCCACCTTGTGCAGGATCCTCCTCTCTCCAGGATCAAGCGTGATGGTCCTTTTCAAGGGACTGGTCTCTCCTGAGAACAAGTCCAAAGCATGTAAAGCGAAGCCTCATCAACCTTACTCTGAGGAGCATTCTGACAGTACGTCTTCCAAGGCAGAAGGGTTTCTTCTTTTGACCGTCCATAGACCCGTCAGTGTTCTTTGCCAGCATCATAATGCTTTGATTGTCCTTAGTCAATCCCCAACTTTCACATGCACGTGAGGCCATCGAAAATACCATGGTGGCTGCGTTTATTAAAATGTGAAAAAAAATGTGATTTTACATGGGCCAGAAGATGAAACTTTCATATTTTTTTGTTGCTGAATTACTGTGATTCAATTTCAGGACTAACTTATAATAAAATTGTTTGGTGTTATTATTTAAAAAAAAGAAAGAAAGAAAATACCACAGTCTAGGTGAGGCACACCTTAGTCCTCACAGGGAATCCTTGCTTTTCAAAACTTGAATGAGGTCTTGCGCAGCTGATGTACCCCACGCAATGTAGCCTTTGATCTCTTGACTTATACTGCTGTGAGCGCGCATGATGAAATCCCTCACAATCTTTCACAATCTCACTCTTTTTCCTCCACGGTCCAGTTGTGAAGATACTGATTTTCTTTACATTGAGTAGCAGTCCATATTGAACGCTACAGCCCCCGGTCTTCATCAGTCAGGGCTTCAAGTCCTCCTCATTTCAGTAAGCAAGCTTGTGTTGTCTGTATAAAAAGGGCAGTTAAAAAGCCTTGCTCCTATCCTGAAGCCACATTATTCGTCACATCATCCAGCTTCTCTGACTATTTACTCCGCACATAGATTGAGTAAGGACGGTGAGAGGATACAACCCTGACACACACGTTCCTTGATTTTAAACTATGCAGCATTTCCTTGGTCCACATGAGGACACACTCGCAGGCTTAAACTCCTGGAGGGCTGTCACCTAGAAGAATGAGATGTGTACTTCTGAATGGCCTTGAGAAATGGAACCCACTTAATGAGTGGAGGCCACAGGAAGCCTGATTTCTGCTTTCTCTAGAAGGTTCATTTCTAAAAGCCAGACGTTTCTAAAGATAGCAGGCCATGCCAACAGTTAGTGAGAGCCCCTTCGTCACTGAGCGTGCTCAAGAAGAGACAGGAGGAGAACCCAGAAGGGGGATGTTACGGGGGGATTTCTGGACCATGCGGATGGTGAATGGCTTGCGGAGCACTTTCAGCCTGGTGAAGAAATGACTTCATGTGATTTCAGAGAACAGGGACAGGCTTGGCTGTCCGCACCCCATGTAGCTGGCCCCTTCTGAAGAGGTCAGCTTCTGGTAGGAAGATCGCAAGAGTCAGCCTTGGGGTTTTAGGACCTTTCTCCAACATTGCATGGTGAAATGTTTTCCTTCCCAAATTGTAGACAGTTGGTTCCACTCCTCACTGGGCCATCTCCCACTTAGTAGTTGGTTATTAAGGCTTTCCTTGACTACCTACCTAAAGTAGATCTGAGCGAGTGTTTTTTCTTTTGAATGGACTTCCCACATGGACAATTTGTACCTTGAAGACACATATGAACTCTCATGTCTGTCCCCAACGCAATGAATTCTAATGGCTTCCCACTGCGTGCTGGGGTCACTCCCCTCCATAGCCTGGCATCCACTGCCTTTTAGTCTGGGTATCATCTGCTTCTCCAGTCTCTTGCCCCTCCCTCTCCAGTCTTTTTGCTCCAGGCAGACTGATGTCCTATTCACCCCCTACACACTGCACATTCTCTCCTCTTACCTGATGGTCACATCACTCTTCCTTGGTCTCACCTCCATCCAACAATCTGGAGCAGAAAGCTCTCTTCACTCTGCACACCTGCAGCACTTCCTATCCGGTGCTCTTGACCCCACAGATTGGTGGCTCCGATGTCTGATTCACCTGGCTGCACCAGACTCCTTTGCATCAAAGAGGCAAGATATCTATTTGGGCAGGAGGGAGGGAGACAACCTCTCACAGGGATTTCTCCATTGCCTCATTTTCTTGAGGCAATGACACCAGGACAATCACACCCAGTGGGTGCAGAGTCTTGTGTATTCAGTGGCAGTAGAGTCATCCTGGCGCTGGCAGGGGTCTCTCCATGGCTCCTCATTTCCGTGGTTCAGGGTCCATCAGCAGTATCCATTGGTGGTAGAAGCATCTCAGCACTGGCAGGGGTCTCTCTGTGGCTTCTCTGGCTCCAAAGGTCTGGTTCCATCAGGGCAAGTCCATGTGGCTTCTCTTCTGCCTCCTCTAGATTCCAGGACTCAGGATCTATCAGCATGCCACCATCTTCGTCTTGTCAGTAGACCGACTCCCAGAGACTGAGTCAAGTCTCTCTCCTCCAATTGGGAAATACCGTAAGATCACCCAGAATTCTGAGGAGAAAGCCATGCCGACACAGAGGTCTCATTGGCTATCTCCAGAGTGACAGGCTAGACTCCATCTCTAGACTCCCAATCATGAAATTGACACACGAAGACATGACTGCCACACTGTGTCAATCCATCTTGTCGAGGGTCTTCCACATTTTTGTCTGCCATTCCAACTTTACCAAGCATGATGTCCATCTCCAGGAACCCGTCTGTTTTGATAACATGTTCAAAGTACCTGAGGCAAAGTAATCTTGCCTCTAAGTCTAAGGAGCATTCTGGCTGTCCTTTTTTCCAGAGTAGACTTCTGGGGTACTTTTTGGCCAGTCCGTGAGCTGCCATCAGTGGCCAGAATGGTTGTTAGATGCCATCAAGTTCAAGTCCACCCTTGCCCCTGGACAACCTCATGCACAGCAGAAAGAGAGACTGTTGGCCTGGTGCTCAGCCCACGATCTGTTGCACATTGGCTGGTTCTGAGCTATAAAATTCGTATTGGGTAATTGTTGGTAATAGGTAGTTAGACCTTTGTCCATAGTTCATCTTAATCCGAAAAAACTCAAAAACCAAACCCAATGCCAATTCAGACTCAGAGTAATCCTATCTAGAGTTTTCAAGGCTATAAATCTTTATAGGAACAGACAGTCTCCTCTTCTTTCCGGGAAGCAGCGTGTGGGTTTGAACTGCTTATCTCAGTCTGATGCTTACTTGGCCAGTGCCATCAGGGCTTGTAGTCTGGAAACTCTACCAAAAGCGGTTCAGTGTCACAACACCATGCCCTCCCCTGACAGATGAGCAGTAACTGTATAGGAGGTGCCTTGGCTGGGAATCAAACCCAGGTCTCCGGGTCGTGAGGTCAGAGTTCTCCCCCTGGACCATCACGGCCCACATGAGGGGTTGACCCGTTCGAACTCAAAGCAACCGCAGAGTGCAGTGTAGAACCAGAGCTTCAAGAGGGTCCAGTTCACTCCCTGGTTCATGCCCCCTGCTGAGAATTTGCCTTCCCATTTGGGGCAGTTACATAATCTGCTTTCTACTTGAAGAAGGGATGGCGTCTAGCCTGTCAAGCAGCTTGGTGATCTCATTTGGAGGTGTGACAGAGATGAATAGCTGATTGGAGGCCAGACAGTCTCTCCGATTCTTCTCCCTGTGAGACGTGCCTGTTGACAAGCCACATAGAGCTACGCTGATGGAGCCAGAGCCCTGGAGCTGGAGGAGGCATGGGGAGACCCACACCAGCGCTGAGATGCTTCTACCAGCACTGAATCCATAAGACTTTCCACCTACTTGCTTGTGATCTTTCTGCATTTGGCTTAATTGCATGTGTTTTGTGAGTCTGAAGGGAAATTTATAGACTGGTGTTGGACATATGGGCTAATATTGGACTTATGGATTTGATCTGAACTGGGCTGGAATGTTTTCTCAATATACAATTGATTTTTTTATATAAAGCTCTTTCTTATACACATATGAGTGTCTATGACTTTGTTTCTCTAGTCAACCTGGATTAACACACCATCCAAGGTGTACTGAATCCAAATCCACATTTTAATAAACAAACTCTAAGAATCATCTGGGGATCTTGTGAAGCTATAGACTCTGCTGCTATGTCTTTGAGGGTGGGAGGGGAAATTCTCAGGAGAGGCAACCCAATGTGAATTGGCTTGTAGCCTTGAGTAGAGCAGCCCCATAGGGTTTCCAAGGAAATGAATGGCCACATCTTTTTCCCTTGGCACATTTGGTGTGTCAGAATCGCTGACCTCTGGCTAGTGGGTGAGCACGTAACCACTGCACGAGGCATGCAGATAAGGACTTGGCAGCTGGATAAGTTATTTCTACTGATAGTAAATGCCTTGCCTGGTGAATAGGAGTTTGGTGACCTATTTCACAGGTATTGTGGTAGTTTAGATCATTTTATATACATACACATACACACACACATATATATAGTCATCACTGCCCTCTGGTGGTAGGAGTAGGACGTCCAGATTGGCTCCTGTGGAGCCGCTGCTGGAATTGAACCTTCATCCCAGTGGGCTGCAGTCCCTCCCACAACCACTACACCACCAGGGCTCAGCCTAGTTAGATCATTTTATGTCAACTTGAAGATGTATAGAAGTGGAGGTGTGGAATCCAACTTGTTAATCAGGTCACAGCATGATGCTATCTCCTTGGAGGTGTATCATTCTTTTAAGGAGGACCCTGAGAACCTCCCCCACCCCCTTCCCTTCACCTTGATACTTGCCAGCCACCCCGAGAGCTCCTGAAACCCTGACATGTTTCTACCAACCCTGGATCCATCTGACTTTGCACCAACCCACCTGAAGAAGGGCTTATAGACTAGTATCAGTCTTATGGACTTGAGTTTGGTTGGGCTGGAATACTTTTTGGACATGTAATTATGTTGTAATATAAAGTTGTCTCTGAAACATATGTGCATGTCACTGTATCTGCTTCTCTAGTCAACCTGGTCTAACACAGGTACTGTGTATGAGGCTTTGTCTATCTGACCTATCGACCAGGGACTCTGGAGGGCTGGAATGGCATGGATGCTGCCCAAGGAGATGAGACTGATGATTGAAATGGCAGGCAAGACAGGACCTGCTGTGTAAGTGATTCATCCTCTTGAAGGTTGAAAAGCATGACCAGTCAAATTGTGTATAGGGAAATAGAGGACGCAGGTGTCTGAGGATGTGAGCTTCAGTTCCAATGCCTTCGCTAGTTTCACATGTATGATCTTTGCCAAATTGCTTCTGATTTCCAAATTTCCATTTCCTGTTGGACTGCTGACCTCAAGGTCCGCAGTTCAAAACCACCAGCCGCTCCTTGGGAAAAGATGAGGCTTTCTACTCCTATGAACAGTTACGGATACAGTCTCAGAAACCCACAAGGGCAGTTCTACTTTGCCCGGCAGGATGCCTGTGAGTCAGAATCTGCTTGACGGCAGTGAGTTTAAGTGAATATGGCTATACCGCAACATGTTTTCTCCATTCATGAGTCAATAGGCATGTGGGTTGTTTCCACTTTGGGGCTAGTAGAAATCATGCTTCAATGAAGAGTCATGTCTAGGTTTCGGTGAAGAGAGCTTCTCATTTCTCTTCAGCTTTACACGTGGGAGCAGAATTGATGGATCATTTCAACTCTGTTTTTAACTTCTTGAGGAGCTGCCTTGCTAGTTTCCAAAGTGACTGGATCATTAGGTTGTCCGACCAGCAGGGTCTGAAGGCTCTGGTTTTCTCCACAGGTGCACCCACACTTATCTTTCATTTATTTGACTATGGTCATCTTGGTGGGTGGGAGACAGTAGCTAATTATGGTTTTGATTTTCATTTCTCCAATGAGAGAGCCTAATATGGTCTGAGTGGAACTTAGTAATCTATGAAGCAAGAGGAAAGTGTTCAAGAATTTAATTTTGCTTGGATTCACACAGTCCTGGAAGCAGCCGTTAAGAAATCAAATGATGTATTACATTGGGCAAATCGGCTGCATTTGAAAATTTCTACTCAACCCTTTTATCCTATTGTTTTTTCCATTTGCCTTGATTATTCTACAATCAAGAGAAAATTGCAGTCTTTTTGAATCTACTCTGATCTTTTCTTTAATTCTTGTTTTTTAATGGCTTTTTGCTTGCTACATGTATGATTTTATGTCATCCAACTCCTAAGATCTTCTGCTACTAGTGTTCAATGCATCCAGTCTATTCTTCAGATGCTCTAGAAATTCAGCTGAGATATACTTAAGGGTGCATTTTCGCTCTCATGGACTTGCTTGAATTTTCTTCAAATTCAGCCTGAATGTACATGTGAGCAATTGATAGTCTGCTCCACAGTCGACCCCTGACTTTGTTTTGACTGCCGAGATTGAACTTCTCCATGGTCCCTTCCCACAGATGTAGTTGATTTGTTTTCTGTGGGTTCCATCTGGAGAAGTCCTTAGGTATAGTCACTGTTTATGGTCTTGAAAAAAAAAAAGGAATTTGCAATAAAGAAGTTGTTAGTCTTGCAAAATTCTATCACACCCTCTCCAGCTTCACTTCTATCACTGAGATCATATTTTCCAAATACTGTTCCTTCCTCTTTCTTTTCAACTTTTGCAGTCCATTTACCAATAATGATCAATACATAGTGATTACATATTTGATCAATGTCAGACTAAAAATATTAGAATTCTTCCATTTTTTGCATCACTAGCTTTAGTGGTTGGCGCACACATTGAATAATAGTTGTTTTGACTGGATTTCTTTGCATGGCTATCGATATTATCCTGTCAGAGACAATACCGTACTTCAAGATAGAGCTTGAAATGTTCTTTTTGACAAAAAAGGCAATCCCATCCATCTTGCTTTCATCATGTCTGGTGTAATAAAGATTGACTCAAATGGTCAATACCAGTCCATTTTAGCTCATTGATGCCTAAGATATCAATCTTTATCTTTCTCATGTTTGATGACTTTCAATTTTCCTAGATTCATATCCCATAGAGTCAGATTCTTAAAATATGTTTGCAGTTGTTTCCTCTCATTTTGAATCATGCTCTCATCATTAAAGGTTCTAAAAGCTCTACTCCATAGGTTTCCCAAAGTTACTTGGATCAATGACTAAAGGGGGTGGGGAAGAATTCCTCAGTGCTTCTCCCAGCAATTAAAAAAAGTATTATAGCCTACGGCCCAGGATAAAGTGCATGTCTCTGATTTTGCAGCCCCCGGGGTGGTTTGAGCACCCTCCAGGGGCAGTTCTGCCCATTTTGGCAAACGCTATTTTACTCCCTTCACTTCTTACTGGTTGACACTTATTTTGAGGTGGCAGCTCTTCTTCAGTTGTATTTTGAGTGCCTTCAACTTGAGAGGGTCCTCTTCTGGCAATAAATCTGATAATATTTCACTGCTACTCACAAGGTTTTCTGTGACTATTTCCTCAGAAGTGAACAACCTCTTTCCCTCTTCGTAATCTGTTCTTAGTCTGGATGCCCCGCTGAAACCTATTCCCTTTGGGTGACTCTGAGCATAAAGACCAGAGACGCAGCTTCTAGCATCACAGCAGCACACAAGGCACCACAGAGTGAAAATTGATAGACAGCCATGAAAGAGGGTACTGAAGATTTTAAGGGCTAATAGCTTAGGAGGGTAGGTGTTATTACTGTGCCATTTTCTATGGAAACTGAGTCTTAATTATGTTCTACAACGTGTCTAGGGTCACGAAACTGAATGGTAAGACTGCTAGGATTTCATCGAAGGTTGGCCTGCCTCCCAACCAAAACTCTTCACTACATACGGTAGTAATTTCTGCCAGAGGGGAAAAAAGAGATTCTCCTTTTAAATCCGGCAACTGCTTATGGGTGTCCGGCGAGTGTCCACTTCGGCGCTGGCCTCTGTGACCACGAAGAAAAGCCCTCACCAGGGCAGCTCGGAATCTGGAGCGTTCCGAGTTCGCTAGTGATTTTTGTAGAGTAGAGAAATGAGTTTCATAATTTTTTATTTGATTTATTTAGCCCTCGAGTTGTTAACACCTCCAGTGCAGGGGCTGAGAGAGGGTTGCCGATAAATATTAGCTCCCCAAGTGAAAATGACTCTTTCATCTCCGTAGACCTAATTAAGCTGTTGATTAGAGCAGGATCAACACCCCTGCCTGTAACAAAAGATACTGTCTGTTAGCGGGAGGGCCTGTCAGGGCAATTTCTCATGCAATTTAGAATGTTTGAGAGGACAGAACACAGGCAGTGTCAAAAAGGACGGGTTCTCCCAGTACACTCCCCCCGCCCCCAGGAAGTGACAAACATTGCAGCCAGCCACCTGGGAGGTGGTTAACATCATTCCAATAGAAGCTTCCAGCCATGGACAAATTTCCTGACAGAATCAGTACAGATTATAGGGCACAAATGGAGCCTGGCGGCTCTGGAATACCTGCATCTGTTCCCAGGACTCCAGCTTGGGAAAGGAGCAACAGGCTCAGCTCAGAGCCTCCTTGTGTCCCCGCAGACTATGCAGAGCAGCCAGCATCAGCCTTCCCTGCAGGGGAGTTAGGTGTCCCTCCTAGGGCATAAGGATGTGAAGGCCTTTTCATGGGAGCAGTGACAGCTGACTTCCCTTAAATCTCCTGTGCAAATAATAAATTCTCTGCAATGGCGAGTCACATTCTTTGGCTCTGTTATCATAGACCCATCTATAATATGTCCATTAACTGAATGGAGGGCACAGGGGGTGCACTAAGGCGCAGGAGCATGGCCATCATGAGAGGAGGGAGGTTGCCCGGGCTGTGTCTTGTGCTGCAGTGCCTTGGAGCTGACTGGACATCATCGAGTGACCACAGCGACGGGGAGATCCAGGTCACCTCTGGGCGGTGCAGATAACGCACAAGCTCAGCTGCTAAGCAAATGGTTGCAGACCCCAAATCCCCCAGAGGAGCCTGGGGGAGGTGGGGGAAAACCGGCAATTTATTTCTGAAGGGGTCTACTCGCTGGCAACTGGTTACCGAATGGGAAGCCAAGGTGATCTTTGGGTGCCATCGAGTCCACTGATTTATTTATATTTTAGAACTGTTTCAATGTAATTTGTTATGAAGCTTTATAATGCCAGCACCTAAACCTGTCCATTCCAAAACTGGCTGGCTGGCAAGTTCATTTTAAACCCATAGTGACCCCATGTCACAAAAATAGAATCGTCCCCTGGAGTGTCTAGGCTTCATCTGTCCCCTGTGGAGTCTCTGGGTGGCCTTGTGCCACCCATCTTCCAGTTAACAGTCAGCACTTATCCATTGCTCCGGTCGGGGTGCCTGAGACCCAGGGTACAGGGAGGAAGGAGAAGCATCTTCTGGCTGTGGTTAGGTCCCCATAAGGAGGTCTATACTCCTAGCCACCGAGGTGGTCGAGTGGAACAGGTTTTCTTGGCTGCCATCTCTGCAAAAGCAGACCACTCCATCTTTCTCCTTTAGAGCAAGCACCTAGTGAGTCCAAACACTGACCTTTGGGCCAGCAGACAAGACCACTAGGGCTCCTGGCAAGAAAACTTCTGTCTTCGAATATGAGGATTTGCCTGCTTAACCCCTGGCAAGGATTCATCCAGTCTTGACCCCACCTTTTCTTCCGAGGCCAATCTCATGCAAAGTCAGGAGATTGCATTTTAATGGGAGCAATGCCAAGCCTGGAGCCCTGGTGGCATAATAGATTATGCCTAGTGCGGGTAACCACAAGTTCAGCAGTTTAAAACCACCTGCCACTCCTTGGGACAAAGAGAGGCTGTCTACTCTGGTAAAGATTAGCGTCTGGGAATCCACAGGGACCGTTTTTCTCTGTCCTGTAGGGTTGTGGTGCCTCAGAATTGACTGGATGGCAGTGAGTTTGGGTTTGGTTTGAGTCATCTCAGGTAACACCTGGAAAGACTGGGGCACAGCTGGAGGAATGCCTTTGTCGGCGAGCGCACACGGTTGACAGAGCCTCCCTTCCAGTCACTGGGCATGGATGGCTGGCCAGCCCTGGGGACACTTCCCAGAAACTAGCTCCCTTAATGAGCTCATTCTTGCCTGGGGTTGACATCAAAAGGGAAAGTCGCGAAGAGTCAGGGGTCCTCATGGAGGAAAAGAAATGGGTGTATTCATCCATGTATTCGGCACATTTCCATTGAAGATCTATGATGTACCAGGTTGTCTCTGAATTCATGGAACAAATCCAATCAGCAAGGAAACTCACAGCTTTCAACTTGGCAGAGGTAGTCAAGGGACCAAGATCGAGAATGGCAGGCCTGCTAGAAGCCAAGTCTGGAGAGGCACGGATGGACAGTTAGCCGTGAGAGAAGCAGGGAGGGGGGGGGGGGAGAGCAGACCAGCCACAGGGGGAGTGGAGCGGGCAGGAGGAAGGGGAGCTGGGCATTGTGAAGGCTCTGAGGAGGCCAGGGCTCAGAAGTGGCCAGTCTGTTTATACTGATGGCACGGCCCTCCTCGAGGCTGATTTCTATTAGACAATCCTTTGCGCAGTGACCCAAAGGCCAACACACATGTGACTTTGGACCCTGTGCAGGGGTCTTTGGGACCCGGGAGGCAGTAGATGGGTGCTGATGACCTCTGGGGGTCCGTACCTATACACACCTGACATGTTTCCTTTTCTCCTTGTCCGAGTCCAAGCCTCTGGCTCCCTGTCTGTATTGTAAAAGCAAGCATTGGCAATATTAACCATCTGACCATTTCTTACTTTTCTCTACTACTCACTTTTTCTCACAATAGGTCATGTCTGTCCCAGGAGGATCATGACCTTCTTCCAGGCCAAGTCCTAGGCGAGAGTGAGACACTGAAAGTCATCTATGGATCCTTCTGCCTTCTCTGAGCAGCTGCCTCCGTGGCTCTTAATCAGCTTGAGTTCAATTAAGGTGAAAGGCTTATGAACCATTCGAGAAACACATTCTTTGAAGGCTTTGACTAGCGTTAGATCCTTAGCAGGGCTGTCTTCCTTTTCAGGTTCTGTAGATTCAGTATCAGAGGGAGGTGCTGTTGGGCTGGGGCACCTGTGTGATGTCATGTGCCTAGGTTGTGGCCAGGTTTAGCTTCATCTGTTCCTCAGTGGCCTTAGTCTGCGCATGCTCTGTTCTGGTTTCTGTAAGGTGTCTAATTAGTGTGCCCAATTCCTTTGCAACCCCTTTATTCTGGTATTGGGTGGAGACAACCCCCTTTATCCCTAACCTATCTATCTGTCAGAGGGATTGAGACTCCCAAAGACCCGGGCAGTCTGGGATTCATGGTAAACTGGGAGCAAGGACTGTTTGGGAAGGCCTGCGAGCAGAGGCAGGGGCCCAGGAGCCCCAGGATAGATTGGATTTGGTTCTGAGAGCAAGAGAAACCCACAGGACAGTTTTAAGAGGAGTGATGACAGAAGTCTGTCGTCTGCCTTGGAATGTATATTGCATTGTTGAATATTGCATTGTTGAATGTAAAGCTTTGATCTGCTTTGTCAACCTTCAACTGATTCACAATAAAAAGTTTTAAAACAGCCTTTAGTACAGGTATCCTCAAACTATGGCCCGAGGACCACATGCAGCCTGCTGAGGACATTTATTCAGCCGCAACTGCCTGTCCTGCTTTGCATCCCAGGCCCACAGTGAATTTATTCATAGTTTTTTTTTTCTTTAACTATAGTGCTGCTCTCCAACAGTCTGAGGGACAGTGATCTTGCCCCCTGTTTAAAAAGTTTGAGGATGCCTGCTCTAGTGTCTGTGAGGAGGGGTGAGGGGGCAGATGAGTCAGGTAGGAGGGGTAGCAGGGTAGCCCAACTGTGAGGTTGGAAGGCGCTGGCAAGCAGGGCAGTGAGACCTAGGAGTCTGGAGGAGAGTGAGGGACAGGTGCTGGGGGCCGCTGAAGCTGAGCTGACCCGCATAGGAGGGGATCTTTCCTCTAAGGGTGAACTTCTCTGAAGTCTGTGGCCCAAATGAACCACCAGCAGAAGCCCCGGCATGCTACTGGCAGCAGCAGGTGAAACCTTCAAGACAAGAAGGGGTTTGCGAGCTTGTTTCCCTGAAGGGGAAGCACGCACAGCTGTGCGTCAGGGGCTGGGCGTCCCTTCTCCACAGGAGCAGCAGGAGGCGGAGGGTGGTGGCTTTCTCATGGCACCCCAAGACCCCAGGGAAGGGCAGTGTGAGCTGTGTAGGGAGTGACCACAGGAACTGGATGGCCAGCAGGGTGAATCCACCCCCCTGACCTCCTCTGAGCACCGCACCCCACCCCACTGCAGGCTGCGGGGGGTCCCTTTGGGGGCAGGGTAGTAGGGACATCGAGGTGGCTGAGTAGAAGGAGGGGCCAACAGGCGTCCAGGATTCTCTAGTATTGGAGGTTGGAGGGACGAGTTGATGCTGACGCTGGGGGCTTCCTAAGAGAGGAGTTGGGGCGGGGGTCACCCACCCTCCCACCACGAACCACGGACATAGTTGGGGAGCCATCTGGTGCCTCTCGGGCCCGCATGCCGAGTGCCTGGTCCTGGGTCGCCCCCTCCCCGCGCCTGCACTGCGCATGGCGGAAGCGAATCAGGGACATCGCATCTAACTGTTAATAAAAACGAAATCCCTGAGCAGTCTCCGAAATTAGCCCGCGTATGATTGAAACGCCAAGGCAGGTCTTGTTATTTTTATGAAGCCGTGAATAATATAAGTATCCAATTGATAAAATGTTATTAAAGCTGACAGCCCTTAAGTGATCTAAGTGGTAAATATTGAAATGAGGTCTCCCGCAACACAGTGCCCGGCCCGAGGCGGCAATAAGCGCAGAACAGCGATTCCCTGGCCTCTGGGGGTCTGCAGAGCTGGGGGCGGCTAACACTAAATAATTAAACCGGGATCCCGGGGATGGCTCGCAGGTCCTTGTAGTGGTTTGTAAACGTCCAAAGGAGGGGCTTCCGGCAAAGCCTCGGCCTGCCTTCCCACCCCCCATCCGGCAGGGCGGGAGCGCCCCAGCCCCCCAAGGAGCAAACCGCACATTTCAGCCTTTATTTATAATGTAAACAGACTGGTGCCGCCTGAGGGCCCCTGACAGTTGATGAGCAGTGGGGCTGCCACGTGGGCTAGAGATTTTATTAGCTCAGTTTAGGAAACAAAAACAGAGAAGAGATGAAAAAAAAAACAAAAAAAAACCCAACAGCCCACCGTGGAGGGAAATGCTAAATGTCTAATGATAATTCCATTGAGAAAGGTGCGGGCCGGTAGTGGCTGCCTTCCTTTTACACATGAGCCCCTCCACCCCTAGCTAAAGGCCTGCTGCCCTGCGGCTCGTAGTCCCTCCTTGGGCTGTGGGACGGGAGGCATCTTTCGTGGCCAGTGGGGTGCCTGGGAGTGGGGGTGGAGAGGCTTCCCTCAATCCAGTGTGTGCTTCTTTGAGGGTTGTAAGTGAGGGAGACCCCGATTATGGGCTTGTAGAGCTTGGAGCCTCTTCCTGCTCCTGAGTGAATTCCAGTGGAAGGCCCAGAGGGGAGATGCGATCAGCCTTTTTCTTTTTGTGCTCAGTGTGGTGGCCAGGATAATGAGAGGGAGCGTTGGCCATTCAGGGGAGACTGGGGAGCTGCTGGAGGAGGGGCCCTCAGTGACCAAATTTTAACATTGATAAAGCCGGACACCATTAATGGGGTGAGAGTGGGGGCCGCTCCCTAGCTTGTCATGCATTCTTTCCAAAAATTGGGACTTTTTTTTTTTAAAACACTGAGGAACGTGGGGAAAATTGTTTAAGATCGGGACTGTCCCAGTAACATCTGGTTACTTTACCCTTAGCTGGACCCTTAAGACAGAGCCTGGCAAGGAGCTGGGATTGTGCACCCTCTGCCCACTGTGACCACCCAGGTCCTGGCCCGGTGTTCAGGACTGGCCGTAGAACTGGCTGGGAACACCACAGGCCTTGGAGGGAAGTTGTGGAAAGAGGTCTGGAGAAAGGGGGTTGCAGTCCTTCTGTGGTCTCGAGATCCCTAATGGGGCTGATCTCAGAGGGAGTAGGCAGGGACAGAGGGGAGAACATGTTCTAACCTATCCCTTCTAAGTCCAGGGTATTCCCACTGGGACCTCGGGGTCTTTGCACTGAGAAATGGACCCACGGGCCTACTGGCCCAGGGTTGAGGGCCTGACCCGGGTCTGATTCTGATGCCTACCTTTGGCATCCTTCCCTGGGTGGTGCCAGCACAGATGCACTTCTTCCTTGGTGGAATAGCCCCCTCAGTGAAGAGGGGTGGAACAGTCAGGGGATAATCACTGCTTACAAAAGCACCCTTACTTTAAAAACATATTTGCTTTTCCAGAAGCCAATTTTACAGGTGATGAAACTGAGGCTCTTGAAAGGTAAATGACCAACTACGTGAGACCACAGCCTGGGGTCCTGGCCTTGAACACCAGCCACAGGCTTCAAGCCAGGGAGGAGGGGTTTGATGATGGCACAGTTCCTCCCCAGGCCCCAGCTGCCCTTCATCGAAACAGTGGACTTGACCATGCTGGGGGGTGGTGGTGGGGGTGGTGGTGGAGATGAGGCAGGTAGCAAAGGTTCCCTTGAAACAGAGGACAGAGAATGACAACAGTCTTATGATATGGCTGGGCACCTTTCTCCCTATTGTAACAGGAGAAACTGAAGCTTAGAGCAACTATGTGATCTTAGCTGACTTCACCAATGTCTCCTGGTGCCATCTCTACTTACGGCTGATTGTACTAGAGGAACAGATGCTTTAGGGAATCGCTACTTTCATGGTCTCTTTACTGTTTCCCCGGACACAAGCTGGGATGACTCTTTCAAGCTACTCTGTAGGTCCAGTCTGTCTTCTGCTCTCTTGGGTGACATGAGCAGGAGAGGCCTGGCTGTTGGCGTCAAGTCTGGGTTGTGCTGGGAGCCACTTCTGGTCTGTTCACCTGCTGCACGCTCTGCCCAGTCCCGCCTGCCTCTCTGTTCCTGATATGCTGTCCACTTTCCACTTCCAACTTCTCTGAAGATAGGAATGACTCCTCCCCAGACCCTCAGGGTCCAGACAATGAAATAGCGTCGAAGATCTTAACCAGAACACAATAACAGCTCCTTGTATCTGCCCAGGGCCTGCTTACACACCACACGTAACACTTCTCTTCAACGTGCTACCAGCTGCCAGGCTAACACAGATTGGGAAGAAAGCTTCCCAAAATGAACGCATGAAAATCGCAGGGCTCACAGCAGCGTCTGACTCATTTGTCATGCCATCAGCAGGATCAGTCGTGAGAAGAAGACATCATCTGGGGGGCAAGAGAGGGCCCACCCATGTGAGAGAGACCCAGTGAGATGAATTGGTACAGCACAGTGGAATTGACCATGCCCAAGAGCGTGAAGAGGATGCAGATGGTAGCGGCTACTTGAGCTGTAAACACATCAGGTCCTCGTGGGTCAGAGTCCACTAACAATGATGACAACTACCCGTTACAGCCAGGGAGACCGAGGCTCAGCAACTGTGTGTGACTCGCCTGCTTCAGCAAAGTCTCCTGGGGCCCACACAATCTATTAACAACTTATGGCTGATCATGCTGAATGAACAGATGCCTTAGGGAATAGGCAGACAAGATCAGAAAGCAAGATGATCTTTGGGGCTAGCCTTGCCAGCCTTGTTTTATTTCTGAAAAGGAAGCGTATGAGATTTAAACACATTTTTAAAGGGAGATGCAAGGTTTCTTGGCGTGGGCAGCAGCTTTGAATCTAGCTGTGGCGGAGGGAACTGTGGACACAGCAGTAAAGGCTGTTTCCACTTCAGAAAAAACCCAACTGGCCCACTTGTGGTCTCCCTGCCTCTTTGAGCCTCTGTAAACAGCAAATCGATTGAGCGGCAGGCTTGTTTTCCTAGCTGCCCCCCACACTGGGAGTATTAGATGAAGCAAACCTTTTATTTAGTTCCTGACAGGTAATTAAATTTGCCTCCGTGCAGGTTTGTGATCCAGCCGAGGAGACAGGCGCAGTATGCCGGAGTGGCTGCAGCTATGTGCTAGAATCGTACAGCTTCATTTTACCTTTCAAGTCGCAAGCAGAGATCTCAATTCCGTGGAAAGTTTGACTCAGGCTTGAGGCTCCAGGTTGGAGAGAGAGAGTTCATTTTTTCCAACAGGAGTTTGCTCCATGTCTCGAACATGTGAAAGCCCCCTTTTTCACATTTTTTCCAGAGTGACATACTGTGGGAAAAAGTGAAAGTTACAAAGTGAAGAAAAACAGCAGTTGGCACGAGCAAGGCAAGGGTTTCGCTGCCTGCCAAAAGACCCCTTGGGGGGGGGGAAGGGGGGGGCCGGGAACCAGGGCTTATTCCAGTGGCAGACAGAAGTTCTGGCATCCGGGCCTGTCACAAGTTCCAGAAGAAACTGCTGTGTGTGAGGGCATTGATGGAGAGGCTGCTGGGTTGGGGAGGGTGGGAAGGACTGAGGGGCTTCCCCTTGTGGGTTGGTGGGTGTGGGGCACCAGGTCTGCCCTGGCCAGGGCAGGGCAGGAGAAGCCCAAAGTCTTCCAGGAACAGAACTGGGTCGCGTCATTCTCATCCCAGCTTCCCGGAGAGAGGGTTTCTTCCCTGAGCAGGTTTGGAACAAGTTCCAGTAGTTTTTTTTTATATGATTTCCCTTTTCTCCTTGATGATTCAAAGTTTGACTCCGATGTGACCAGGTGCTTTCTTCATCTCTGCCTGCACTCAGGGACCACTTTCAATCCGAGGAGTCACTCATCTCAGTTTTGGAACATTCCAAACAACTTCTCTTTGAGTGCCACTCCTCTGTCTCCATCCTCTTTAGCCACGCTCCACCTCTTTGAGGCTTCTATTAACTGTACGTGTGCGTCTGTCGATTTATAAGCCAGATCTCCTTTTTTATTTCTCAAAATTTTACTTTACCTCTGTTATTATTGTGGAGAATGTAATCGCTTCTTGGCCTTTGGCCTAAGATCAAGTGTAGTTTGTTGGGAACAGACCTAGTAAAGCATTCACCCCTGGTGCTGATTATACGCTCTCACCTCCCTTTCCGGAAGGTTTCCTCCTCCAATAACATGAACTCACTACCCTCTACGTTTCCGGTCTAATCTTTTTGAGGGGCTATTATCCATGTGATCCATATATAACAATATATATGAAGGGGTACCCTCCCCAAACCGAGTCCCGCACCCCAAAGCTATGTATTTAGATTCTTTAATCAAACAATCTCATCACCTTCAAAGTACTCTCCACCACCCTTAACACACTTGTCAAATCTGCAAGTCCATTCTTGGAAACATTTCTAACGTTTTCCTCTGTTTGGATGACTGACAGCACCTCCCTCGTTTCCTTCACCTCTTCCTCATCTTCAAGTTGCTGCCCCTTGTATGTCCCTCTTCACTTGCAGAAACAAAAAGATGTCACATGGAGCTCAGGTGCGTAAGGTGTGAGGAGCAGGAGAGCATGCGGGTTTTCTTGCACCGCACCAGCTCACTGAGATGGCCGCATGAGCAGGTCCATTGTCATGGTGGCAAAACCAGCCCCCTGTCTGCCACCAATCAGGTCTTTCTTTGTTGCACATTGTTACGCCGTCTTTCCAGAACCTCTAAATTGAAAGCTTGATGAGCAGTCTGACTTGGTGGAATGGACTCCAAATGCCCGCGAGTTGACATGTTTGCCCATTCAGGTATCCACAACGAGGCTTGCCATCAACTGACCTTTCATTTTTTTGAAGTGAGAAAGCCACGCAGACACTTGAGTTTTTCCCATCGCACGGTCCTTGTAACTTGTGTTCAGCGTCACAACAGTTTCTGTGGCATTTTTTTTTTCCGGAGCAAGAGACAAAATTTCACAGTCACATGCTTTTCTCTTAAAGCAGCCACTGTAAAAACCTAGGTTGTAGTGAAACTGCTTTTACGAAAGCATTCACTGCCACCAGAGAGAACCTTTCCAGGCAGTGCCACTGGATGCACTAGCTCAGAGCAAGTTGCTCAATGTTTGCCTGTGTGTGCTATGAAAGCTCCACTAGCGGAGACTTTTCATGAGTTCTGGGGGAGCTCCTTGTCACACACATACACACATATACATACAAAAATGTGTATGTATGCATATTTATGTATATATAAATGATTCCTTTGTCTTTGTACACTATATTTTGCATATATATATCTGCGCACTAACTTCCCATTTAGTAATTCTCTAATTGTGTGGCATATTGGGTTTATGCTACTAAAATTTAAATTTCATTACCGATATAGTTATTTCTGAAATTTCCATGTTTTCTTTTAAGAAATGTATCTTCTTAATTTCTCTCAATTCTAGAAGTATGTTACTTCTCCCTTTGCTTCTTTTACCTCAACACACCAAAAAAAACCCCCCAAATCACTTGTCGTGGAGTCCCTTCCGGAGGATGATGACCTCATGTGCAGAGCTATTCCACAAGGCTTGCAAACCTGTGACATTTCAGATTGCCGGCTTCTCCCCAGGTGTTTGAGATACCTACTTTTCAGTCAGCAGTCAGATGCGTAACCAATTACACCACCAGGGCCCTGTGGCGGTCATGTGCTTATGTTAATTTCGTGATTGAGATGAAGGGGTGGAGTCTAGCCTGTTAATCTGGAGATAGTCATTGAGTAGCCAATGAGGCCTCCCTGTGGGCATGGCTTTCTCCTGAGACTTCTGGGAAATCTTGCGATATTCCCAGATGAGATGAGTTGAGAAGCTATTTCCCCAGTTGTTGGAAATTAGTCTCAGAGACGATAAATTACGGACAAGATAAGATGGCAGCATCCGCGGAGCTGAAGAAGCCAGAGGAGAAGTCACATGGCGTTACCCTGATGGAACCAGACCTCTGAAGCTGGTGAAGTCACGTGGAGCCCTGCCAGCACTGAGTTGCCTCTACCACTACTGGATGCTATTGATGGACCCTGAACCCTGGAAGTGAGGAGCCGTGGGGAGACCCCTGCCAGCACCGGGACTCTGCACCCACTGGCCTGTGACTTGGTGAGTCAGAAGGAGACTTTCTAGCCTGGTATCAGGATATGGGCTAATATCAGACTTATGTCTTTGAACTGGACTGGGTTGGGATGCTTTCTCAATGTTCCATTCCTCTTGTTTATAAACCTTTCCCTTATATCCATCTGCGAGTCTATGTATTTGTTTCTCTGGTTTACCTGGACTAACACAGACTCCTTATCCAAGCATACCGATTCTAAAATTGTTTTCTGATTTCTCTATTGTTTTCACTCCATTTGAAGCAACACCATTTCCTGATTGTCATTTTTTGGTGTGTTTTGTTTGTTGGGTTCTTATTTGTTTCGTCTGTATTCC
The DNA here is from genome assembly GCA_004026705.1 of Nesogale talazaci. Lineage (NCBI taxonomy): Eukaryota > Metazoa > Chordata > Mammalia > Afrosoricida > Tenrecidae > Nesogale > Nesogale talazaci. Next base: position 22,506 of record PVJH01029506.1, read on the forward strand.
AATGCTAATCTTCCTCACATGTTTTGGCGTTTCTGTTAACATGCTCATTTCGAATGGCGTGACACTCTTGGTTTTTCTCTCCTCTCAGTCAGCCCTCTGTTTAGACCGTGTTTCAGAAATTTCATCTAAACCCAGGCCTGCTATCTGTGGCTTGAGTCTCCAGTCTGGATTCAAGACCAGGCCATGGCTGCAAGGCTTGGGTCTTTCCCTCTGCCCTCCAGGTAGACCAGAATCTTGAACAGTCATCAGACCTTTTTTTTCCTGTTCAAATCACAGGCAGAGAAGCCTCCTCTCAGACTGGGTGTGTGTTCCAGCTCTTCGTTGTGGGCTCCATGGTCCTGCAAGAGCTGCGTGGTCACCTCTTTGCTAGCTTGTCTTCCTCTTTGACTTCAGGTCCATAGAGAGTCTTGTATGTGTGTTAAAAATCCAAATTCTGTATCTTTCTCATATTATCTTTTACCTAATATTGCTATGTCAGAGAGTACAGATTGGGAAGATCTATTTTGAGGAATGGCCCTGAGCATATATACAATCCTCCTGTTTCATTGCTTCAAAAGTTTCTGGGAGTTAGTATTTGCCCAGAAGAGCAGGGAAATGTGGGCTGCTGCTTAGTTTGAAGGATGGAAAAGAAGAGGCATATGACTCACACACAGAAGCAGGAGCCCTAGAAGCCCCAGAATGACCATTTCTTACCTTCTACTCAAACCCATTCCACGATTCCACGTATAACATCATACAGTAAGGCAGTGGTTCTCAACCTTCCTCGTGTCACGATCCTTTCATACAGTTCCTCATGGGTGGTGACCCCCCCACACCCCTAACCATAACATTATTTTTATTGCTACTTCATCACTGTCAGTTTGCTACTGTTATGAATTGGGTGACCCCTGTCAAAGGGTCACTCGACCCCCAAAGGGGTCACGACCCACAGGTTGAGAACCGCAGGTGTAAGATGTTGGGGGAGGATCCTTGTTGCCAGCGTGGGCTGCTAACTGCAAGGTCAGCAGTTTGAAACCATCTACCACTCTTTGGCGGAAAGACAAGACTTTGCACTCCTGTAAAGAGCTAGTTTTACAGACCCACCCACTGGGGTGATTCTACTCTGTCCTGTAGGGTCACTGTGTGTCCAAGTCAGCTCCATGGCAGTGAGGTGCTTTTTGGGCCCGCAATATGGGGTTGTCTACATGAAGATTGAACAGCCCACTGAAGAGGAGCCCCCGGAAAACAAGGCAGTCTTTTGTATCACACGAGAGAGCTCTGCTCATTCCTGCACCAGTCTGAAACCTGTCCCCCTACAGCCTCTTTCCAGTGAACCCAATCCCACTTTGGGAATCACACTTAGAGACTCACTCTGCTACCTGTCACAGGTACATCACCTCTCTCTGGACCCGCCACTTCTGAATAGCCTGGGTTAAACTCAACTCCCTGGGCAAGTGGCTCACTGACCCAAGAGTTCCACAGCTCAGCTGTAGGAGGGATGTGGTTGGGCAGTTTGGGTTTTTCCAGCACCATGGTCATATAGCTATTATATTCCTTAGAACAGGCTCAGAGCCCCCAACAGCACACTCTCCTGCCCACCCAGGAGGGTGTGTTCCTTAGTCACAAAGGAAAAGGCTCCTAAACTCACCAGTATAGGCAGCTTTCCCTTTCTTTCCCCAAACCAGTAAGAAGGACAACCCTCACTGCCCCCCTCCTGCCCTGGGCCCAGTGCTGTAGGATGCATACCCTTGGGATTCAGAGCCTGGACAGGGATTGAGTGGAGATGGCCTCACAGGCCTGTAACAGTGGCTGTAGAACCCATACTTCAGCCTCAAGGCTGGTCTGACCTGGGCGGGCCATGGGGTGGCCACTCTCTGGAGTGAGTTTGGCCATTCTTTGACTTCTCTGCCACAGAGAAGCAGCTCTGCGTTGTGGACCATCAACCAGCCAGGAAGACTTAGGACTTTGAGAAAAGCTAGACCCTTACGATGCTCTGATTCATAAAATTATCCTCGGAAGGCTGGAGAATTTGGAGTTAGAGGGTCTTGGTTTAATTTTCAGTCTGTTCCATCACGTGGCCTGTGACTCTGTTCTGCCGTACAATCTTTCTGATCTAATTTCCTTTTTGAGGCTTGATTTTCTCATCTGTGAAATGGAGTTAATAATAATAATACAGGCTATATTCCTCAGCACTGTCCCGAAGAAGAAAAGAGCTCACATCTGACAAGTGTTGAGTGCAGTGCCAAGCATGTCATACACCAACGCTCTTCAGCCAACAAGATCTCCCTGGAGGCCCTTTCAGGTTTCTCATTTATATGGCTGAGGCTAACACCCACTCCACAAGGGTCTCAGACTCAAATGAGACCATCCACCAACCATAGAATAAAATGTTTATAATAATTATTAGTATTCAGAGAGTAGTATATTAAGTGGTCTTGCCCTTGTCAACGATACTGGCAGGGTTGTCTTTTTAGCTCAGACCATTGGAGGGCTTCTGAAGGAAAGACAGGCTGTTGGGACTCTTCTGAGTGGACAGATTTAGGGTTAGTTCATTTGTCCACATGTTTATTCTGAGTCTATTTCCAGCAGTTTCTGAAACCTTTTGTGAGGCTGTGTTTGATGTGGACCGTGGGGGCAAAGTCTTTGGGATGGGGGGGAGGGGTCTTAGTTTCTGAGTGGAATGCCACCGTTGGGATGTTTTCGAGAGCAGAAAACGATCACCGGACAGTTCAGGATGCTGCGGTGGTTAGGAGTCACTGAGTCCACTCAAACTCCTATTGATCCCGTGAAGCACAGTGGGGTTTTCTTGCCTGTCATCTTTATGGAAGCAGGTTACCAGGTCTTTTCATCCAGGGAGTGCCTGGGTGGGTTTAAGCTTCCCATTTTCATTAGCAGAGAATTGTTTAACCATTGCGGCACGAGTGCGCCACTCCCGGGACCCAGGAGTCCACCTCTAAGTTGCTGTCTGTGTCCCTTTAGTGAAAGCTCCTCCCTCGTGCCTTTCAGCTTCTGTTGGCAGCTCTGGTTGTGTGGCTGCACCTCTTCTTGTGTAGCTGCCTCTTTCCTTTCCGTGGGGCCTTCCCCCTGGGTGTCTGTTTCCTGCTTTACTAAGACAACATCACAAGATGAGCTTGGACCCACCCTCCTCCGAGATGACCTGCTGTGACTGTAACTCATGACATCTTCACAGAAAGACCCGGTTTCCAAACAAACTCGCATTCACAGGAACCAGGGATGAGGATATCAACATGCTGGGTATGGAGCCGGGGGGCGCACAAGTAAACCTATAAGAGGTTCTCAGAAAATGGGTCACCCAGAAATCAGCTCACATGTTGGTGAATGTTGAAGTCCCACAGGTCTGGTCCTTACCCGACCGTGACCTCAGGGGAAGACATTTTTTCTTCCAAGTGGGAATTTTAGATAGAAGAAAGG
>PVJH01029507.1:0-25960 GCA_004026705.1 Nesogale talazaci
TCATAATTAAAGGGTCTGATTTGTTGCTAATGTAAGACACCAGAAACTATCTGACTCATCCCTAAACTTAATACTAAACTTTGATGGAAAGGATATGCTCATAAATCATATTTATTCTTAATATGAGGCTTTTAGAATTTAACTGCTTTACTTTGAAGGAAATCTTTATAGGATTTTCCACCAAGTTCTTGACATTTTTAGGGTCAGTCTTGCATGATAAATGGGATAGTGCTCTGTGCTGTATTGTCTGGATGGCTAAATAACAAAAAGAGGAAAGAGAGGACATTGTAATTGCTTCTAGGTTGGGGTCTGATGCCTCTACTCCCTTGAGTCTTTAAAGTCGCCATGTCTTCCAGACTACACACCCATTGGGCTTGGTATAGGACTAGTGTTTGTTCAACCTAAGGTATTTCAGGGAGTCAACTCTATAAAGAAACATCACAAGGAAACCTCACTTCAGGTACTCAAAGCCACACACTGTCCCTGTTTCAGTTCTTTCATACACTAGACCTGGATGGTCCTGACTCATCTTGGGGCCTATCCTGGCTATATACCTCTTAGATGGTAGCTCTCCCTTTTCTCTTTTGACAAATAGACATTTCTCTTCATTTTTTCACACTCTGAGTATCAACCACCCACCAAATCCCCATTTTTCCCCATCAGGCCAACTCAATCTAAAATGTATAAGTATGTCAAAAAGATGGTCTGAAGTTATTACAATATTTGAAGGCTGCATTGCCCTCTGAGTTATGAGCAGGTTGGCTTTTTGGAAATTCACCACTGATTTTTGGGTTCATTTTGCCATGTACTCCTTATCAAAAACAAGTACCTGCTTTGTATTATATTTTAAGAGTAATTCATCTGACTAGCTGAAAAATACACCATTGAAATAAAAGATATTGCTGTAACATGCCATCATCTCAGGGATGTTTTCATGTTAGTAGAAGAATCCAGGAAATGTATGACTAAAAGGTAAATGAATTACAGTCTAACTTTAAGCGAGTTAAGATACTTAATGTCTTGTCTTTGCTCCAAAGCGTCATGGCAATGATGAATGCAGTCTTTGGAACTAGCAGGGTGCGAATGAGAGTAGATGGGAGGGTGGTTGGGGACTGTGGGCACAGAACAAAGGTAGATGGAATTCACACTTCAAAAAAAAGGCAGCCACAGGAAGCCAAGAACAGTCCAGTATATTAAATGGGTGAGGATTGCTAGGAAGACAAAAGAAGAAAGATTAGAAGGTTTTCCACAAGGTCAAATGTGATCCAGCAAGTGTTTTGCAAGGGGAAACTGAAGACTTTCTCTGAGTCAATGGTTCTCAGCTGACAACATCCATGTGCAAGTGAGTTCCCAAGGCTGATACTCTGAAAAGTGCCAGGGAAGTTGGAAACCATCATGAGTCTAACACACTGTCAACTACTAGCTCATTATATATTGATTCCCTTTTCTCTAGTTTCTCTGATGAAAATTTAGGGAAAGTGGCAAGATTTTCCTGCTGTGAGGGTTTTGCAAAGTGTTCTCTTTGTATTTGCTTGTCTGTGTCTCCTCAAACTAGCTCTCTCCAGCATTTCCTGTGAAGAGTTAGAGTCTGAAAAACTCACAGGGTCACTTCTACCCTGTCCTACAGGGATTTCATGATTCAGAATCCATTCAATGGCTTAGATTTTGGGTTTGGTTTCCAACATATGACAGTATTATCTCTCAGTTACATAAGATTGCATTGAATCCATGTGGTTGATCTAGTATTATGGGCATTCGTTTTCATTTGAATATCACATAAATAAAGAATTTGGCATAAATACTAATTTATCTTTTGTTCTATAATAGAAATCTGTTATTTTATGTCTTTCAAAGAAGAGGGTTCATAAGATGGGTAAAGTGTTAATAATAATTAGACTAAATAGTAGCATAAATCATAAGACATATCTTATGAAGACCACCTGTCTATGCATCTTATAGTCCACATGATATTTTGTTTCTTCAAGGAAAATAAATTTATTTATTTAAATCCTAAAACACAGATGGTAGATGCTAGGAAAAACATTAGGATGGATGTAGCTTTATAGAAACTGCCGAGATATGAAAATGGCAGAAGAAATAGATTCTATATAATGCTAAGATTTTTCATGTCTGAATGAAATATCTCGATTTGGAAACAATCTGATCAGGTACTTTTGCATATAAGGGTGACCACTTAAAGTACAATTACTTGCTGCAGGGCCACCAGCTAGTCCCAACTACATAAATAATTCCCTTCCCTCCCAGAAGAATGAACTGCAGAAGACAGCTCTGAAGCTATAGCTCAGGGAGAGGGGCTCATCTGATCAGAGCACACAGGAGCAAACGAAGAGGGAGAGAGTACAACACATCCTGTCCCACTGAGATAGTTAAAGTTTATTGTGCCAACCTGGCCAGTAGACACATGTAGGGTTAAATGAAGAGTGGTGAGATAAATGTGAGCCTCCCTTTTCTAGTTCTTAGGCCTTTTGCTTTCTGATGGTTGGACCAGGGTGTAGTTGCCTTAGCCAATTCCCTGCTTCAGCTGGCAAGGCTCACTTCTTGCAAGACATCCCTGATGAGATGCACATGGACCTACTCTGATGCAGCCCTGGGTGCTGGAGCAGCCACATGGAGACCCCTGCCAGTGCTGAGATGCTTATACATTCAGTGATTCAGCTTCCCTCCTGACGTCCTCATTATTGTGTGTGTTTTGTGATATGGAGGAGGACTTTGTGGATTGATGTCAGACATATAAGCTAATGTTGGATTTGTGGACTTGGGCAGCACTGGATTGGGATTTTTTTCTTGATGTGCACTTACCCTTTATATAAAACTCTCTCATATATATATATATATATATATATATATATATATATGCTTCTTATGGATTTGTTTATCTAGTTTACCCAGACTAAGAAACCCACCAAGCTTGGAGGACAAAATTTCTGCTCAGAGCAGTCAATGCACAGAGATGACCATAGGGCAGGCCCCACCACAAAACCAAATATTCCTCATGAATGAGAAATGAGGGACAACACTGGACACAATGAGGGACAACACTGGAGGCCCAGTGTGGGAATTGTGCCCCATCTGAACCCATCACACCAATGTGAAATACCGAGGGTATGCAAGGGGAGCAAAACAGTGATGTCCCTGGGGGAATACCAAAAATAAACTGGCTCCTTATCAGATTCAACTGGAAAACACTCCTAATGGTCAACAAACATAACTAGAACTATTTATGGGCTTTTCTTTATCTTTATCTCTTTGGGGGAAGGGAGGCTGGTGATTTTTTGTTTTCTTTTGCTCTGTCTTGTTTTTGTGCTTATTATTGTCTCTGTATGCCTATCTAGATAAGACAGGTGGGATAAACCATCCAGGGGAGAAAACAATGGGACTGATTTTTCTGAAAGGAAATGGGTGTTAACAAACCCATGATCAAGGGAACTACAAGTGATCTAACATTGATGGTGAGGAGAGTGTTGGATGCCTGCTGGGGCTTGATCAAGGGGCTTGATCAATATAACTCAGAGGAATTACTGAAACCTGAATGAAGGCTGTACATGATAGTGGGACAAGAGAAAAGTAAAAGGATATACAAGGAAGAACTAATAGGCAAAGGTCTGTTTAAATACAGACATGCCCACGTATAAATATATTTATATATAATGATAAGGAAAGAGATCTCTGTCCATATATTTATATGTTAAGTATCAAGATAGCAGATGGACATTGGACCTCCACTCAAGCACTCCCTTAAAGTAAGAACGCTTCGTTCTTTTAACCTGGCATTCCATGATGCTCAGCTTCCTGACACGATCACTGAATATAAAAGGGGTGCACAAACAAATTTGGTCAAGAAAGCTGATAGTGTCCGGTGTGTTAGACAGTGTTCTCTAGATACATAGATATATAGATACATACATAGATATATAGATACATAGATACATAGATATATAGATACATACATACATAGATATATAGAGAAATAGCTAGCATTAAAAATCTATCACACATATAATGGAAAACACACTGAATCCAATGTTATCTGTTACATCATACAAGAACAAAGGAAAGATATTCAATAAGTGCATATAAAGAAAATAAATTGACAATCACAAACCTCACTTTTCCAAATGATCATATGCCCGTAGCTGATAGGTAGAGCTACCTTCTTCTACTACCCATTCTTTCTTATTTTCGCCCTCAACCAGCTGTGGTTCTTTGCCTGGTGGCATGACCCAGATCTTCATTCCTAACGGGTCTGGGTCATTAGCTGTTCTGTCAGGATTGGGTTGTTGTAGTTTACCATTTACTTTAATCACAGGGCATAGACGTATGGACGTCTAGACTAAGAGACATCCTATGGAATCTCCTGGATTCCAGACATATTCTTCTTCACCTCCATTTCTTCTGATAATCAGGACCAATTACACTACTCAGCATAGAGACACCCTTCCTGACCTGTTGATGCAAAGGCAGGAGAAGCCCAAAGTGGCCAGGGTGCATTCTCAGCTGCTACTTCAATGGGATCTGAGGTGTTTTTCCAAGTGGGAGACTTCCTTCCTTCAGGATCAGCACCTACAAGCCTGAAGCACATGGGTTTGCTGGGACAGGAACCCAAATTCCTGCAAGTGGATCACTAAGAGTCATAGTGAGTGGTGGCATGCCAGCTTCCACCCCTTGGTTCCTGAACCCATGAATCCTGGCTATTGGAGACATAGTATAAATTGGCCATTGGTTTAGAACATATATAGCCTCCTGGAGAACATTTCTCCAGCCCCGCAAGGTGTTACCATGCAGCTGGCCCATAATTATGTCTTTAGGAGGCCATTCTATCATTCTTATCAAGTCAGTTGCTTTAGGATGATGAAGAACATGATACAACCAGTGGATTCCATGGTCATGGACTGATTGCCACACTGCATTTGCTTGTGACATGAGTTCCTTAATCTGAAGCAGTGCTATGTGGAATACCATGCTGGTGGATGAGGCTTTCTGTAAGTCCATAAATGATAGTTTTGGCAGAAGCATTACATGAAGGAAAGGTAAAGCCATATCCAGAGTAGATGTCTATTTCAGTAAGAATAAAATGCTGCCCCCTCCATGAGAGAAGTGAACTAATGTAATCATCCTGTCTCCAGGTTTCCAGCTGATCTTCATGAGGAATGTCCCATATCTTGGGCTTAAAGTTGGTTTCTGCTGGTGGATGATAGGGCAATCAGCAGTGGTAGTGGCCACGTCAGTCTTGGTAAATGGAAGTCCATGTTGCTGTGCTCACGCACAACCCCCATCGCTGCCACCATGTCCATCATCCATTGGGTGATGACAGAAGTGCCAGAGGAAAGAGGACCAGTCTCCATTGTGTGTCATCTTATCCACTTGAATGTTAAAGTCCTCCTTTTCAGAGGTAACACTTTGGTGAGAGTGAGATGATTATCTTTACTTTCTTGGCCCATTCAGAGAAGTCCGTCCACAAACTTCTCCACACTTTCTGTTTTCCAATCACGTTCCTTCCAATTCCCTGACCATCCAGCCAAGTCAATAAGCACAGCCTATGAATCAGTATACAATCTCACATCTGGCCATTTTTCTTTGAAGGCAATCTGAACAGCCAGTTGCACTGCTTCAAGTTCTGCTCAGTGGGAGGATTTCCCTTTACCATTTCTTTAGGGAGATCCCAGAAAGGGTTGCTGCTGTCTACTTATGAGTGGCACCTGCATATTGTGCAGAGTCATCAGTAAACCAAGCATGAATTTTCTTTTTCTCAGTTATAATTCCATAGGAGGTCATAGGTGCAGACTGGAAGAAGGAAGGTAATGTGACAGGAGAGGAGACTGTGGGCATTTGGGCCACTTCTTCATGCAGCTTACTTATACCTTCAGGTTCTGCTTTGGCCCAATCTTGTATATACCACTTTCATTTAACAATGGAGTGTTGCTGAGCATGTCCAACTTCATGACTCTATGAATCAGACAAAACCCAGTTCATGATGGGCACCTCATGGTGATTTTGTTGTCCCTGGTAAGGCATTCAGTCTCCACTATGGCCCGTTAACAGGCCAACAAGTGTTTTTCAAAGGGGGAGTAGTTGTCTGCAGAGGATGACAGGACTTTACCCCAAAATCCCAATGGTCTACATGGTGATTCACTAATAGGTTTCTGCCAAAGACTTCACACTGCATCTTAGATAAATAGTTGTAGATAACAACTGGCACCTCTATCACCATTGGGTCAGCTGGATCATAGGGTCCCAGTGGCAAAGCTGCTTACAGCCTGAACATGTTGCAGAGCCTTTTCTTGTTATGGGCCACTCAAAAATTGGAGGACTTTCATGTTGCTTGATAGGGAGGTCGAAGTAGAACACACAAATGAAGGATATGTTGCCTCTGAAAGAGACCCACTAGGCATTGTATCTCTTTTTTAATTTTTGGAGGGAGAGGTCAATATTTAGTAGATTTACCATGTATTCCACTCCCAGGGACAATGCATCAGAGTAGCCAATGACATAAGTCCATGAGAAAGATTGTTTTGATTACTATGGACATGGTGATGTCCATTATGATAACCATGTCTAGCCTGTCTCTGTTGATGCAGTGCTAACACCTTCCCTCTGCCACCATGGGCCCAATAATCCCCATTGCAGGCAAAGGTCTGACTACACTTAGGGCAATTCTCACTGTTAATCCTGGTGTAGATAAAATAGCAATAACAGATTCCCTATACTTGTTATCCTGACAAAACTGCTGGAGAATATAAAATACACAATCACCCAGAGTCTCTCTTCTAACCAGCATTTCACCTATTGGTGGTGATACTGTGGATAGTAGCTTTGCTACTTCACACCATGGATTAGTAAGAGTGGCAGACTTATTTATGCCTTTATTTATACCTTTATAGGTAGCGGTAGCATTATTAGTGCTGTTAAGCCTAATTAGACTGGGCAGTCAAACTGAGAAGCCCATATTATCTTGCTTCTCTAGAACCACTCCTGGTACCAATTGTGTTATTCAGGGTTCTCTAGAGAAACAAAACCAGGACACTTTATATAGATAGATAGATAGATAGATAGATAGATAGATAGATAGATAGATGATAGATAGATAGATAGATGGTGCACTAAGGAATATAATAGCAGCACAGGGGGCTGAGTTCAACTCACTGCCATGAAACAGTTAGTACACTGGAAGCCCTTCAAATCAGGAGGGCTGCTTGGTCCTGGCTCAAGCAAGCAGACAGCTGAGTCTTCCTTTGAGTCATGCAGTCAGTCTGGCCACATGCAGTAAAGAGCAGGGGGAATCACCAACAGTCAGCCAGGGTTCAAGAGTCCCAGTTCAAGCTATGTATACTCTAGGAGTGTGGTGAAGCAAGTCTTGAAGGAAATTCTAGCTCTAGTGACACAGTTCATGGGTTGTGTGTCCCACAGATAGAGCAGCTCACAAGTTGAGTCAGGGAACTAACGAAGACAACCACACACTGGTACCATCACCAGAGGGAAAGAGACAGAAAAGCAGGACTTACAGAACCATATATCTCTTTGCCCTCCAATCAACCATGACCTCATTAATTCCACATGTTCATATTTGCTAGTTTGGCACAATAAACTTACCTATAATACCTGGTTATCAAAAGATATAGCATCTGGGGTCTTAAAGAGTTGAAGACAATCAAGCAGCCATCCTGCTGAGAAGCAATAAAATCAATAGGATCAGGTATCAGGTATCAAAGACCCAGAACAAAAAATCATACCAATATGAATTGGAGGGTGGGAGGGCATTTTGGAGATCCAAAGTCCATTTGTAGACAGTTGGACATCCCTTTCCAGAAGGGCCACACGGAAGGGATGAGCCAGTCAGGGTGCAGTATTGTACCAGTGAAACATGTAATTTTCCTCTAGTTCTTTAATGCTTCCTCACTCCCAATATCATGATCCCAATTCCATCTTTCAAATTTGGCTAGACCAGAGCATGCACACTGATACCGATAGAAACTGAAAACACAGGGAATCCAGGATAGATGAACCCTTCAGAAACAGTGCCGAGAGTGATGATACAGGGAGGGTGGAGGGAAGGTGGGGTAGCAAGGAGAAATCTATCACAAGGTTGTGCATGCAACCCTCTCTCTGGGGGATGATGGACAAAAGAAAAATGGGTTAAGGGAGGTTTCAGACATGACAAAATAATAATTTATAAAATATCAATGGTCCATGAGGAGAAAGGCTTGAGAAGGAGGGGGATAAAATGAAGAGCAGATACCAATGGCTCAAGTAGTACAAAAATTTTGAAAATTATGAGGGCAACAGATGTATAAATGTGCTTGACACAATGGATGCATATATGTATTGTGATATGAGACCCCAACAAAATGATTTTAAAAATAACAATGTCCAATGACTTGAGCGTCCCTCTGAAAGATCTTTCCCCAAACTCAAATCTACTGGCATTTATTTGATTTGGACTCATATCAATCCCACTGAGAATGAGTTGGTTCTCATTCTGATTCTCACTATGATTCTGACTCAGAGTGAACCCACGGGCAGATCAGAATTGCTTCCTCAAGTTCTCAAGGCTGTAAAACTTTGTGAGAGACAAAAGCCTCATCTTTCTCCCACAGAGTAACTTGGTGTGTTGAACTGCTGTCCTTGTGGCTAGCAGTGCAATTGTAACATGCTGTGCTTTGAGAGTGCTTTCTGACTCACGGCCACCCTATATTTGGTTCCCAACCATGTGATTGGCAGAGCAGTACCTAACCTGTAGCACCATCGGGACCCCTTGAAAATATTACAGGATTAACCAGTCATGTCAGAACTTCTTAAAAAGGGACAGATACTGATATCCCATCACTAGTGAAAGCCACATTACCAGCTTTGTGGTTCCAAATTAAGAGAGAGATTCACATATGTACAATTTCACATATGTAAATATCTCCTTGTAGATGAGGATTCTTCTCCTGACTCACCAACACCTTCTCCCCATGGTGTTAGCTGCCCTCGGTTGGAGTCAGGTTCATGAGCACCACATTGCCCCTGGCCCTTGCAGCAGACACCGCACTTACAGGTGTGACATTATGGAGGCACATTTTTCCTTCTCACTCTACAGCTAGTCCTGAGAGGGCATGACCCTTGATCATTTTTCTTATGATTATTCTCTTGGTGAATAGCATAGAATAAAATGAGGAACAGGTCAAAATAATGAAAGAAAGAAGGAATGGACTCCAAAGGCCCAGATCTTCTGAAGCTTAGGAGCTGGCACCAAGCACTGTCCATAGCACAAGTATTCTTCATTGACCTTCTGACTCTCAGTCCCCTTTGCTGTAGACAGGGTAAAAGCATGGGGCAGAGATGAGCAGATCCATTTAGGAGCTCTCTAAGAGACTGTTTTTCCTCCCACTGTTTTCTAAATATAATGTCAAAGTAAAATTCAAAGGGTGTATCAATAGACCATTGGGTTAAGGGCAAAAAATGTCTAGATGTCATTGAAAATGCCAATGCATCCACAGTGAAGAAATGAAAAGAATGTGGGAGGGGGATCCACATTTGGGAGAGAAGATGTGAAAAATAACAGCCTATGAAGGCAAGGAACCATTCAGATAGGAGTTACTCTCTCTACTCACAAATCTACCGTGTGTTTTCAGGGAAACAGATGCCAGATAACAATTCCAGAGAGCAGCTCACTTTCTACATGTGTGCTCCATACTGTAAGACTCACGTGACTTAACTAGAGCGCACTCAAGCATTAGCATTCTTACCAGCAAAAAATGACTGGAAGTGATCTCTACGTGGTTCTGCATTTTGAATATTAAAATTCAATGCATCGCATTAGACACGATATAGAAAAACATATATAAAGTATTTCTGGGGGATCAAATCAGCATACTACTGCAGAAATAAATGGTTGCTTCACTTAGTGTTTTCTATTTCTTAAGGGATTGAGTTAAAGTTTTCTAGTTGCTTTGGTGGGGGAGGCATTGAATTTTTTTTGGGGGGGTGCATCACTGCTCTCTGGTGGTGGGAGTAGGAGGCCCAGCCCCACTGCTGGAATTGAACCTCCGTCCCAGTGGGCTGCAGTCCTGCACACAACCACTACGCCACTGGGTCTCAGCCCTTGAAACATTTTCCAATAAATTATTTGGAAAAGGACTGGAGGGTGGGGCCCCTGGGAGACACCAATGTTGAGCCTACTTAGCTTGTACTTGAGAAACTGGGATTGACCTTGAGTCGATCTAGGGGCACTGGGGAAGAACTCCCTGTCTTTCTGCCTGTGGAAAACCAGTGGCTGTAATTTCTAACGCAGTACTGCACTGGCACACATGGGGTCGCCATGATTTCGGATGGACTCAATGGCAACTCTTTTCTTATTTTTGTTTTAAAATTTTAATTGAAATTAGTTGCTTAAGCTGATAAAAGCTGATATAGGAATTATTGCTAATATTTCCTTTTAAAAATGTGTTTGTTAAAAAATGTATTTGTTTTCTGGTTGATTGGCCTAAGTGAATTCCCTTTAAAATATAGCCACTAAAATCTTTTGCCTTTCCAAAACGTTTATAGGGAAGGAAAAATAACCTGTTAATAGAATGTTTATTTTATTTATAAATTGTTTTTTGGGGGGCTCTTACAGCTCTTTTAACAATCCATACATCCATTGTGCCAAGCACATTTGCACATATATTCATTTATTTCCATCATCATTTTCAAAACATTTTCTTTCTACTCGAGCTCTTGGTATCAGCTCCTTTTTTCTCGCACCCTCCTCCTCCCTCCTATCCTCACGAATGCTTGATAAATTATAAATTATTATTTTTTCACATTTTACAGTGTCTGCTGTCTCTCTTCACCCACATTTCTGCTGTTTGTTCCCCTGAGGGGAGGAAGGGAGGGTTATACGTCTATTTTTGTGATCTTATCTCCCTTTTTCCATATTCGCCTTCAACTTTCCCTCTACTCTCATGGTATCACTTCTTCCCATGACTGTGCTGGAGGGCAGGGGATGGTGGATTCTGTGTGTCAAGAGCTCCTATCTGTACCAGTGTACATGCTCAGGCCTAGCCAGGTTTGTATGGTAGAACTGGAGTCATGATGGTTGTGTGTGTATGGGGAGGCATGGCTATATTGCACTTTGGATGACTCCTCCCTTCCTTGTGACACTCATGTCAGGAGATGTCCAATTGTCTACAGATGGGCTTTGGGTTTCTATTGACCCAACTCTATCACATGAACATGATTGTTTTGAGTCTTCTGATGCCTGATACCTGATCCTGTATACTCCTTGTGATCACACAGGCTCGTGTGCTTCTACTATTTGGGCCTTGTTGCTTCCCAGCTAGATGGTCACTTGCTTATCTTCAAGCCTTTGAGACCCCAAATGCTGTATCTTTGAATAACTGGGCATAATCAGCTTTCTTCACCACATTTGTTTATGCATGCATTTTGTCTTCAGTGATTGTGTTAGGAAGGTGAGCATCACAGAGCACAAGGTTACTAGAAAAAAATGTTCTTGCATTGAGGGAATACTTGGGTAGAGGTCCAATGTCTGTCTGCTACTTTAATACTTAGTATATGCATATAGTACATAGATCTATATCCCTATCATTATCAATATATTTGCTTATGTACATGCTTATATTTATCTTCTATAAAATGTTTTTTTGCCTCCTATTTCTTTCCTCTATTTTCTTTTACTTTCCTCCAGTCCCACTATCATGTTCAACCTTCATTCAGCTCTCAGTAATTCCTCTTGGTGACATTCCCCTTGATCCCACCATACCAAGCATCCAACCATACACCCTTTTCACCATTGAGTTTACATCTCTTGGTATTGCCTTGTCCCTGGGTTTGTGAGCTCCCTCTTTCTCTCCCCTTCCTTTATCCTCCTGGAACTGTCAGTCCCATTGTTTTCTTCTTGGAATTATTTATCTCTCCTGTCTTATATAGATAGGCATGAAAAAGAAGAAGAAAAGTACCCCCAAATATTCCCAGGTCTGTCTGCTAATCCTTATTTATGTTTTTCTAAACCAATCTGATGAGGTAGCAAGCCCTGTGTTCCAAGTATAAACAGAATGTTTATTTTCTAAAATACTTGGTTTACTAGGTCTGCTGAGATATTTTATGAAAAACACAAGGTTGTAGAACAACACAGAAAAATTGTTATCATCAAGGGATATTCCAAAACTTTGGGTCTGGTCACACTGTTTTGAGAAAGAAAAACAAGCCATGGCCATTTGCTTCAGTTAAAGGGGGAGCCTTGGAAAGCCTGCGTGTCAGTTTCACTTATATCTGCATCATCACTAAGAGTAAGAATCTAAATCTTTATGGGAGTAGGTAGCCTCATCTTGCTCTTGCAAAGTTGCTGGTGGTTTCAAACTGCAGACTTTGCAGTTAGCAGCCCAATATGCGATTCACCATGCTGAAAGAACACTGATATTCCTCTAGTTCTCAAATGCTTCCTCCAAGCCACTGATCCCAATTCTACCAGACAAATCCAGCTATGTCAGGGGATGTACACTGGAGTCAGAAACATGGGGAATTTAGGATAGATGATCCCTTAGGACTAGTGAGAGTGGTGATACTGGGATGGTGGAATAGAAAGGGGAAACCAATTTCAGGGATCTACATATAACCTCCTCTCTGGAGAATGGCTAACAGGGAAGAGAGTGAAGGGACATATGGAACAGTGTATGATATGAAAAAGTAATAATTTGTAAATTATTAAGGGTTCATCGGGGATGAGGAGGAGGGAGGGATGGGAAATATGGGGAGCTGGTACTGGGGGCCTAAGTGGAGGGAGGATGTTTTGAGAATGATAACGGCAACAACTGTGCAAATATGGCCTGCAGACAATTGATGCATGTATGGACTGTGATGGGAGCTGTATGGACCCCCAATAAAATGATTCATTAAAAAAAGGGGGGGTGGGGGAAAGAGGAGCTTATACCAATGGCTCAAGTGGAAGATATTTGGAAATGAATATGGCAACATGTGCACAAATATGCTTGATACAAATGAGGTATTGAATGTTATAAGAGGTGTAAGAGCCCTCAATAAAATCATTGGTGAAAAAAAAAAAAGAGTAAGAATCTACTGGACTCCAGTGGACTTGGGCTCAGAATGACTCTGCAAGCCCTTGTAACAGCTTTTCTCACTGGTGGCCAAGGCGGTTCTGAATTAGCTTTGCACCACTGATCTGTTTCTCTTGTGGCAGGCATCCGCCAGGTGCTGGGCAATAGATAGCTCCATGGCCTCTAGCTGCCGGAGAGGGTTGATTTCCCACATGAGTAAACTCGCTGACCCTGGCGTTCAGTCTGCTGTCTTCCAGCCAACTTGTCTTCTAAGGGAACCAAGAAGCTTTACAAAGAGCATGTTGGTAACAGAAGCAGAACCTCTGCAAATGTACCCAGGGAGGAGGATAGATGAAATGGTGATCATTTAGCTGAACATGTATTCATTTGTCATATATCAATAGGATTGTCTTACAAAAAGAAAGAATGGCTATGGAGTGGATACTGAGTAGCTTCAATAGCATTGAAAGGCTTTGGAGGAGGGTGAACAACTTGTTTTTATTGTCATCACTAGGAACAATGGAATCAAGCTGAAAGCAGGAGAGAAGTTAAAACACACAAATCAATACTCGGTATCTCTTTCGATCATTCAGGATTGATCATTGTAGATGTCCCTGGTGATGTCCAGATCTGTTCATGCTGCTGAACCATTCAAAACCCAATTCTCACATCGTGAGCCTTTGCTAGTACTGCCTCAATATTTTCCTCTTAGACAGCCTTCTTAGTGACCTTCAAGTATATTCGTTCTAAACCAGCACAGACAGTAAGCAAATCTTGTTTTTTTTTCCATCAATTGTTTTAAGAGGCTCTTCTCTATCAGATTTTTAAAGTAAACTCTTCTTAAACTTCTTCAAGCCTACTCTTGGATGTCCCAGAGTCCTATTCTCTATTTTTCAAATGATAATACTTTGGCAATCAAAATAATGCAGAAATGATGGTAAGGTATCTGTTTACTCAACGTGTTTAACCACATGTTGTAAATTATCTGAGATAAAAATTACTTGCTGAGGGCTGAGCCCCTGTGGCATAGTGGTTGTGCATGGGACTGCGGCCCACTGGGACGGAGGTTCAATCCCAGCAGTGGGGCTGGGCCTCCTACTCCCACCCCCGAGAGCAGTGATGCCCCCTCAAAAAAAAATTACTTTCTGAGTCTTTATGTCATGTAATTGAAATGCTCATACACTCGGCTCTAGTCAGATAAACCATTGTGGCTGAGGGACTCCATGATGAACAAAGCGAGTTCACCCAAGACTTGGAACTTTTGTCTCCATCCCTCTAGTGTACTGTCAGATTATACCAAAGATGTACAATCTGTTCTTAACATTATTGTAATGAGAAGATACTGTACCATTTGCCCTTAATTTTAGGGAACCATTGACATGTATTTTGTCTGCCTCAATGTATAAACACTACAGGTCACAGCTTGTCATTTACAAATGCACAATATCTTTGTTTTTAGAAAAGACATGGTCACCTAGAAAGATTGTGAGAAAAGGTTGAAAAGGTCCCTAAGAGGCTCAGAAAGCTGCTCTTATTAATCATAGAGATGCTAAGACAAATGCAAGACATGATGATGTCAAGAACTAAATAGAAAAATTTAAAGGGCAGCTCAAGAAGACAAGGCAAAATATTATAATGAAGTGTGAAAAGGCTTAGGGTGAGGAACCCACAGAGGACAAATGTGCACAGGATGTATGAGGCTGAAAGAAATCAAGAAACAATGTCAGTGCTGAAAGATTCTACGGGCAAATATTGATGATGCAGGAAGCATCAAAAGAAGATGGAAAGAATGGTCAGAGTCACTGTACCCAAAGAGCTAGACAGCACTCAATCATTCCAGCAGGTAGTATATCTATGATCAAGAGCCCACAATCCTGCAGGGAGATGTCAACAGCCCTGAAATCCCTAACCAAAAGCCAGACTCCAGGAATTGCTGGAATATCAATAGGAATGTTTCAACAAGTTTGGGAAGGGGTGGAAGCATCCACTCCCCTAAATTTTTGAGCCATTTTGAAGATAGCTACTTGATTAACTTGATTAACTAGATCCATATCTGTACCCATTGCAAAGATAGATGACCAAATTGAACATGAGAGCTGTAGAACACCATCGTGGATGGCACAGGGAAGTCAATGCTGCTGAAGATCAGCAATGGTTGCAGCAGTACATTGACCGGGGGCTGCCAGGCGTTCAGGCTGCATTGAGGAGAGGAGGGAGAACAAAGCCTATCTCTGCTGACATCAAATGGATTTTGGGAAAATCTGAGTATATCAGAAATATGTTGATATGCATTTTAGCGAGCATGCAAAAGCATTTGACTGTGTGGATCTTAACAAAAGGTGAATAGCTTTGAGAAGAATGGGAATTCCAGAACACTTCTTGAAACCTGCACATTGATCAAGAGGAAATTATGAGAACTGAGCAAAGGAATACTGCTTGATTAAAATCAGGAAAGGTGTGTGTCAGGGTTGTATCTTCTGTCTTCTTACCATATATATTCAGTCTGCATGCTGAGAAAACCATCAGAAAAATTGGATTATATGAAGAAGAGCGCAGCATCAGAATTGGAAGTAGACCTATTAACAACTTGTGATATGCAGATGACACACTCTTGCTTTGAAACTGAACAGGACTTGAAGCACTTGTTGAGACAGATCAATGATAGCAGCCTTCGCTGTGGATTACAACAATATAAAGCAAAGCCAAAGACTCAAAACTTTATTGGAAAACAAATAATACCATGATAAGTGGAGAAGAGATTAAAGTTGTCAAGGATTTCATCTTGCTTGGAT
Source organism: Nesogale talazaci (assembly GCA_004026705.1). Taxonomy (NCBI): domain Eukaryota; kingdom Metazoa; phylum Chordata; class Mammalia; order Afrosoricida; family Tenrecidae; genus Nesogale; species Nesogale talazaci. The sequence continues at coordinate 15,845 of PVJH01029507.1, forward strand.
CCATAATCAATGCTCATGCAAGCAGCAGTCAAGCGATCAAAGGGTGCATTGCACTGAGCAAAATCTGCTGCACAAGCCCTCTTTAGAGCATTGCAAAAGAAGGATCTTACTTGGAGGACTAAAGTGTGCCTGCCCCAAGCCATAGTATATTTGGTTGTTTCATATGCATGTGAAAGTTGGAAATTGAATACGGAAGACTGAAGAAGAATCAATGTATTTGAATTATAGTGCTGGTGAAGAATGTAGCCAAAAGAACAAACACATGTCTTGGAAGAAGTATAACCAGAATATAAAGGGCAAAGACAGCAAGACTCTGTTTCAAATACTCTGGACATGCTCTCAGGAAAGACCAGTCCTGGGAGAAGATATGATGTTTGGTAAAGCAGCAGGGTGGTGAAAGAGAGGAAGAGACTCAGTGAGTGGCTGCAATGGGAGGCTTCTACAAAAGGACCATGGTGAGGGTGGTGCAGGACTGGGCAGGGTTTTGTCCTGTTGTACACAGTACTGCTCTGAGTCAGAACCCACGGCATGACAGCTCACAACAAACGCAGGTGTTTTATTGTAAGAACAGAAATGGCCAAATGAAGGGATTATAAAGATTGTCCAAACCACAAGACCTGCTATCCCTAGTGATTCTCAACCTTCCTAATGCTGTGGCCTTTTAATACAGTTTCTCATGTTGTGGTGACCCCCAACGATACAGTGGTTTTCATTGCCACTGCAAGGCTGTCACTCCTGTGAAAGGACCATTCGACTCTCAAGTGGGTCACAACCCATAGATTGAGAACCATTGTTAGAGTGATGTCTTAACTGTGTTTCCCTCTAAGGCAAATGGCAGCAATGTTCTTATGATGCTGACCATGGAACGGAAATTAAGGGCACGGTGATGCCATTTCTCTGTTCAGAAACTTCAGAAACTCTGGCAAGATACGATTTTTTTGTGTGAAATGGTAAGAACAGATTTTTGTAAACTGACACATTTCAAGATGGTTAATAGGATAAGAGGAGGCTCAAATAGTGAAGGTACTTCAGCAACAGTTGAACAATATTTTTTGAATAAGATAATAAAACTATTTAACACTAGAACACTCAAATCACACATAATGGGGTTGAAAGCAAAAAAAATTATATAATGCATCTCTTGTTCTACAGCCTGCTGTTAAACTAAAAGGAAAGTCTCAGAGTTGTCTAAAAGAAACTTGTAAATGGACTGTGAAAGGAGGTTTTGTGTCAACTTGTCTGGGTCAGGATTCTCAATAGTTTGGCAGTTAAGACCCAGTAATCCTCTATGACGTGACTTCTTTTTCTAAATCATTTTATTGGGGGTTCTTAAAACTCTTATCATAATCCATACATCCCTTGTGCCAAGCACATTTGTACATTTGTTGCCATCACCATTTTCAAAACATTTTCTTTCTACTTGAGCCCTGGGAATCAGTTCATTTCCCCCCTCCCCCCTCCTTCATGAATCCTTGATCATTTATATATTTTTTCATGTCTTTATGATGGGACTGGACACAATGTAACCAACTCCATAATGGGATCTGTTGGGAACATCTAGTTGGAAGAAGATGAGGCCGGAGAGTGACTCCTTTATTCCGATTTAATGATTTAAAGGTAGCTTTCTCTGGAGTGTGGCCTAATTTGTACTTAAATGGGCCTTGTGGGGAAGATGGCTTGTCCTTGGGCTATATGAATGTTGCAGCTGACTCATGGACTTTGGACTTGAGCCAACGGGCTTCCATAGTGTCTACCAACCCTGTGGGCCATCAGCGACTGGCCATCTGAACTAATGGACTTTGGATTCCTTGGACACTGCAGTCACAACCCTGACCCACTGACTTCGGATCGACTTGCCTCTCCATCTACCAGCCTGCAGTAGTCTTCCTGCTTCCTGTTTGATCAGCCAGTGCATCTACATGAATTCAGACAAAGCCTCCTGCTTAGCATCAGATCCATGGACTCTAACTGGACTGGACTTAAATTCTCCTACAATTAGGTGAACCATTTTCTTCATATAAAGGGTCAAGGGAGGGGGAAGGGAGAACTTTACACAAGCACGCACCGGGGTCTTTTTTTGGAGATACTAATAAACTAATAAACACAAAATGAGGAAAGTGTCAAAGAGTCTATAAATTGCTGAAGAGATGAGACACTTCTGCTTAAGTTTTGTAACTAGATTTACTTCCTCACCAAACACCAATAGAAACTGGACGAGATCTATGAAGCAAGTGCTCCCTGAAACAGGAGAAACGGATGAGAGGAGGCCTGTGATTGGCCTAACTTGCTCCTACAGAGAGGGTCAGGGTATGGTGCTGGAAGGTGGGATCCAGGCAGAGCCATGGGACTTGGGTTTCAGAGACAGAGATGAAAGTCCAGGGAGATGATGGTGGATAGAGATCTTGGCACCAAAGAGAAAGAAGAGGAACACAGAGGAGTCAAGAGATCTGCAGAGGGTCTGACCAGCAAATGTATGTGAGGAAATTGCCCCAAGTTTGGGAAAACGACAAGAAGAGCAACACAGAGAGGATTGGAGAAGATGCCTGGTCTCATACAGGGCTGGAAACAGTGCCTATTCCTATCATGAAAAACTGAAGAAAAAAACCCCTCAAAATTCATGGGGCATTGGGTAGAGTACTCAGGTGATTTTTACTTTAGTGCACACACTACCATCAAGTGGATTCTTACTCACAGACACCATTGTAGAACTGTCCCCGAGGTCTTCCAAGACAGTGAATCTTTATGGGAGCAGAAAGCCTTCACTGTCTCTTGGGGTTTGACTGGTGGTTTTGATTTTCTGATCTTTTGATTAGCAACCACATTTGTAACTCACAACCACAGCAGTAAAAAACAATCAACCCAAAGGAAACCATACTCAGTGCCATCAAGTCAATGCCAAGTCATAGTTGTTAAGAATATGGAATTATAAATGGGATGCTTCTCCTGTTCATTACTTTTATTTCTGAGAAGTCAATCCAGCGCCACTGCCAGCCTTGTAGTTAGCATCCCAATGCCTGCCTGACCGCATCACCCAGGCTCTGTCAAGCACTGTGTTGGGTTTGGTTGGCTGGTTTAGGTATAGTCCTTGAAGAGGTCAATTAATGACTCTGTGTAAAAGTCCCATCCGAATGCCTTCCTTCTGTTTCTCTTTATTCCTTGGCACCAGAGAGTCCTTTGGCCAAGACTTCATCTCTCATACCGTGGCAGTGTTAATTAGCTCCCCTTCAAGTGGGAAACCAGAGAGGCAATGATGTTGGCCTCCTTCTCCCTCCATTTCCAAAGTTTGCTTGAGTTAGGATAGATTTATTTCAAATACAGAAGAATCCTTTTTAGCACCAAATTCCCACTCAGTGAACTCAACTCTTCCTAGCAGTCTCAGTCAGTCCTATATAGGCTAGCTTCTACAGCTACAACTGCTTCTCCCCCCTCACCCACAACTATCCCTCAATGGGGCATGTACATTTTTTTCCCTTAGTAAGAATTTTCTTAACCCTAACCCTAACCCAATAGTAAGAATCCACACATAATTGTATTTGCATTTTTCTTAGATCTTCATGTTTGTCTCAAAAGTCTAGACTCTCTTTAGTTTTTCTCCACATTTAATAGACATCTTTACTTCATACACCGGGGTTTTCTTCGGTGGTGCAAATGGTGAAATGTTCAACAACTATCTGAAACTTTGGTGGTTTGAATTCACCCAGAAGTGCCTGAGAATTTGCTTCAGAAAGGCCACAGCCTGGAGTTGGCATTAACTTGATGCAGCTAACACCATGGTTCAGATCAGGGCTATCAGGAACATAATTCAAGCCACAGGCTAATTTATAATTTCCTAGTATCCAATAAAATATTTAAAGAGAAGTGAAATTAATTGAAAAAATAAATTTCAATTAATCCAATATATGAAGGGACTTCAAGGTTCATGAAATATGCCACTATCTTTAACTGAAAATTCAAAAAACATTCTGAAGACCCATGTAGTAAAAAGATCATGATTACAGTACACAATCAATATAAAAAATACTAACAGATAATGTCACATCTTTTTTCTTTATTTCCTATACTTAGGTTGTTTCTTTCTTTCCTATACTTAGGTTGTTTCTTTCTTTCCTATACTTAGGTTGCAAATGACTTACTCTTGGCTACTAGCCACAGGGTGGGCCATTTGAATAGAAGAAAGCCCTGGAAATCTATTTCTGTAAAATGGCAGCTATTGAAAACTCTACGTAGTTCAGTTGTATCCTGTAGAACAGTTGACTCAGGGAGACCACCACGAGTCAAAATTAGCTTGGACATTTTTCAGGCCTAGGAATTAGTGCACACCTTGTTATCCTGACCTTGGAAATAGGATCAAAGCTATCTGACTGAAAATTTCAAGGTCTTAAGTACCTAGAGAACAGCCTACAGCTATATGGAGGGAAGCATGGGATACATTCAGAGGAAGACTGGATGCCCAAGGCTATGACTTAGTTTCTGGGTTTCAGGAATTGGGTGGGGATGCTAATCTGATTGATCAGAACTTTGGGTATTGAGTCACATGAGTAAAAAACTGCCTTCACTTTATATATGCAAGTAAATATTTTGACTTTTCAAATAATAATCCCCTAATGAGCAAACTTCCATCTTGAACTTGTAATATTTATTTTAGAATCTGGTTTTTAGACTATAGAGTTAAGATATTTGTATACTACCATTTCTAATACTCTTACCCTTGCACAGTCTTATAAGAAATCCATTTGCTCAAATAACTTTACTAGTTATCTTTCAGAAAGAACTTTATATCGTAAACTTTGTATAAAAGTCTTCATTTTCCAATATTAAATTTTAGATAAAACTGGAAAAAAGTAACAAAGTCGTTTTCATTTTCCATCAGCACCCTCGAGAATTGTTACAATGATGTCTAGCATATAGAATTACTGATAAAATGTATGATCCTATTGATCTTCACTTCTTATATGCAACCAATTTCCCTTCTTCTCCCCTTCAGTTCAAGGGAATTCACTTTTATTACCTAAGCATTTCTCTCCTCCACATTTTATGATTTTCTTCTGAAATCCCTATTAGGCAGGAGTTGAATATTTGGTTCAAATGCTCATTCCTAAATATAATAGTTCTTCTCATTCATTTCATCCCTGTTTGTTTTTACCATGTTGCTAGGAAATCCTTCCAGAACATCCATTCTTTTAGCTGTATTCATTCTGCTACACAGTAGAGGGTCAACAAAAGTGAGAGAAACCTCAAAAGGAGATGGGTGGACATAGCAGCTTTAACAAGGGTCTCAATCATATCAACAATCATGAAGATGAAATAGATTGAGCAAGGTTTTGTTCTACTATACATAAAGTCCTCCTAAGCAGGAACTGACTAGATGACAACAAAAAACAATTCAGTCTTTGGATCAAGGGTATTTTATCACTTGTTGGGTTTTTGATTAAATGGTTAACTCCTAGGAATGAAAAACATGGTGATATATTATTTTATTTAAAAAATTATATACTTGCAGATAGTAATTATACTTATTTTAAAGTTGACATCATCATCATCAATAATAATAACAATAAATTAATATACTTCCTTGGGGTCACTTCATTAGTGTGCTGAACTTGATGGTTGTCTTTGAAGGTTTTAGTTTCCTTTCAAAGTTGGTGATTTCTGATTATCTTTTTTTGTTTATGCAGAAGGGCTAAAGACCAAATTCCCTCACTTTCAATAAGAACCTGATACATTTTCTGTTATTGGGAATTTTGATCTCAGCAGCCTGCTTCTGCACTATCGGAGAAGACAGTTGCCCTTGTTGTGTGCTCTCAAGTCAATTTGGGCTCATATCAACCCTAAAGAACAAAAGAGAATTGTCCCATAAAGTTTTCTGGTCTGTAATCTTTGTAGAAGCAAATCCCCCCCCCCCCAACACCCCTAGAAAACCACTGAGTGGACATGAAGTCATGAGAGGTGAACATTTTCTTTAACAGGAATACAGACCTCTGAGACTCTCCTGTTAGAATGAGGGCTCAGTGATTTAACCTGGGGTCAACATTGGCTTCAATGGCCCCATTTCAGTTTCCTTCAAGTTCTGCTCGCTTCTCTCAAAAACAAGTCTGCAGGAGAGCTTTTCACTTTGTTGAGAGTTAGTTTGGGGGCCACTAATCTAAAGGCAATTATCACAGCTGCCTGTGCTCGGTTGTGTATGAGGACAAGGTGCCCTGCCTACCTGGCTTGCTATTCCTTAAACCATCTCTTTAATTACTCACGTACTTGTCCTTAGCCCTTCCTTAAGCTGGATACAGCCCCAATCTGCCTCTGAACTTCTCAAGTGTTCTTTATTTTATTTTGGTTTGTTTTGTACTCTTGAAGGTTCAATTTAACTTGCTTTCAAAGTGCTGTTAGTCGCTTTTAGCGCACTTAGGGTTTCAGGAGCTAATAGAAAAGAGGCATACATTTTGATCAGTGAAAATTTTATCCATCAGATTTTTTTTTGTTGGGGACTCGTACAACTCTTATCACAATCCATCCATCCATCCATCTATCCATCCATCCATCCATCCATCATCTATCCATCTATCTATCCATCTACCCATCCATCCATTGTGTCAAGTACATACATACATTTGTTATCATTATCATTCTCAAAAAGTTTTCTTTCTATTTAAGCCCTTGGTCTCAGTTCCTCATTTTTGCCCCTTCCCCTGCCCCCTCGTGAATCCTTGATAATTTATAAGTTATTACTTTGTTATGTCTTACACTATCTGACATCTCAGTTCATTCATTTTTCTGTTGTCCATCCTCCAGGAAGGGGTTATATGCAGATCTTTGTGATATCAATTAACTCCTTTCTACTACACCCTCCTTCTACCCTCCCGGTATTACCATTCTCACCACTGGTCCTGAGGGTTTCATCTATCTTGGATACCCTGTGTTTCTGGTTCCTATCCATACCAGTGTACATCCTCTCATCTAGCCAGATTTGTAAGGTAGAATTGGGATCATGATCATGGGCGGGAAGGAAGCATTTAAGAACTACGGGAAAGTTGTATATTTCATTGTTGCTACACGATACCCTGACTGGCTTGTCTCCTTCCTGCAACCCTTCTGTAAATGGATGTCCAGTTGTCTTCAGATGGGCTTTGGGTCCTCACAGCGCTCTCCTCTCATTCAAAATGATATATATTTTTTTGTTCTTTTGATGCCTGATAACTGATCCTATCAATACCTCCTGATGACATAGGCTGGCGTGCTTCTTCCATGTGGGCTTTGTTGCTTCTCAGTTAGATGGCTGCTTGTTTATCTTCAAGCCTTTAAGACCCCAGACGTTATATCTTTTGATAGCCAGGCACCATAAGGTTGCTTCACCACATTTGTTTATACACCCACTTTGTCTTCAGCGATCCTGGTGGGAAGGTGAGTGTCATGGAATGCCAGTTTAATAGAACAAAGTGCTCTTGTATTGAGGGAGAACTTCCACCAAGGGGTTTTAAGAGGCGAAACATAAATATAAAGAAGAGAAAATGAAAATTTGTGAACACAGGAAGTTTTCTATGGAAACACGGCATTCCCACTTTAATTTAGATAGGGATCAATTCATTTTGCTCTATTCCTGCCAATTCTAAAATATTCTACTAAGCTTCTAAAAGATTCCACTATAGCAGGAAATATAACCACGTTTATTTTAACTCCAAATCTGAAAGTAGAACACAAGAGAATTTCAAATCCTAAACACTTGAAAAAGGGAGATAACTGCTGCTTTTAACACTAGTATAATACAAATTTAAGAAGAAAGAAGATTCTTTCATAGGGGCATAGGCCCTCCATATTCTTTTTCTCAAGTCTAAATTTTGAACACAGAATGCTTGCATCACCACAAAGTTTATAAACACTGTGAAATATATTTGAGTACTAGTTTAGGTTAGTATAGAAAATTTTACTACTTTTCAAATAAAGGTTTACCTAGAATGTTCTAGAGGACCTGAATCAACATGAAATGAATAAAACGAGAAATTTGAACTTATCCCCAGCACTTAGAAAAAAAAACACAAAATAGAACACTAGCCAGGAAGACTTTGTATTGAGTTCAATACACAGATTACATTAAGATAAAATAAAAACAATGGTATGAGATTTCATTCATTCACCAGGAAGCTGGTTATATGTGCCCTGTGTTCCAGATGGAGCCATTAGGGAGACATAAGGAGGTGAAGATTACATATAATTACACAATATAGAAATATTTAAGCACATAGCTGAAAATAATTTCAGTACTAGAAGCTATTAAGGTTAGAATGCTAGTTCGTCAAAAAGCGGTGGCTTGTAGGTTGCTGTGATTCTGAAAGCTATGCCACTGGTATTTCAGATGCCAACAGGGTTGCCCATGGTGGTCCTTTGCTAAACAATGAGTCACTGTCAACCTATGGTGTCAGCAGAACACAACTTGGAAGATAGATAATTCCCTGAGATTAGAAGGTACTCAGAATAGGGGAATACATGCACACCTAAGTTTAATCAAGGCTACAGAAGGGGGTATGAGAAGGAGATGTATTGAGTAGGGACTATTTGGCAATTCTTGGTAAATTAGGTAACTAAGGTAATCAATATCACTGAATTGTTCCTGTAAAAAGGTTCACTGACAATTATTATATGTATATGCATATGCATGTGTATGGATCCAATGGCATTTGGGGGTTTTCCATAATCTATATTTTGATATACTTGTGACCTATTTCTCTTTTGCGACAGCACTGAGAGCATAGCTAAAGTAAATACTGTTCAGTGTAGGAGATCGGGGCATATCACTCATTCAACATTTCATTCCTTCATCTCAGATGTAATAACTAATTAATATTTTCCTGCATGTATATGTGCTTTTCAAAGTGCTGGACACATTTGCTGATGGACACTCACGTTTACCGTCCTTTCTCAAAACGGTCATGGGTATCAATTAAGTGCCAGGCACCATGATAAGAACGGAGAGAATTAGCGATGACAGGGGAACAGATCTTGACAGCAGGGGCAGATACAGATCGTGACACTGTCAAGATTTATTTATAGCAGTGACTCTCAAGACATAATGAGTCCAACAGCCTCACTATCACCTGGGACTCGTTAGCGATGCAAATTCTACAGTCACACCCCAGAACCGGTGAGTCTAGAAACTCGGTGAAGACGAGATTGTTCGTAAAGATGAGCAATCTGCGCTGTAACAAAACCTAGGTGATTGTGGCGATGCTGAAGTTGGAAAACTGTGGTTAAGAAGGAAAGTAGGTTGTCATCCGGAGTGTTCACCCATTGGAGCCCCACTTCTAATTGCAGCACCTCAAGAGAAAATGTCAACCATAAGGCTAATAGTGGTATTTATTACTCGACATTCCATTTCCAAAGCATACATTCGGTTCTTTTTGTGTGTGTGTGTGTGTGTGTGGGGGGGGGGGGGTGATGGGCATCACTGCCCTCTGGTGAGAGTGGGAGGCTCAGCCTTGCTCCTGGAGAGCTGCTGCTGGATTTGAACCACCGAGCCAGTGGCCTGCAGTCCCGCACTCAACCACTACTCCACTGGGGCTCAGCCCAACCTGCACTTGATTCTTTCGGTTTAAAGTGAAACGATTTACAATTTGTTGTGTTTGGTTTTTTTTCCTGCGGTGTCGTGGGTCCGCATCGACAGACTCAGCCGTGGGATGGCACTAGCTGCTCCATGGGGAAAAGATGAGCGTTTCTTCTCCAGTCAAGAATGAAAGTGTGGGGCACTCACTGGGGCAGCTAGACCCTGTCTGATGGGGCCATCTGCATCTGCCTCTGCTGGATGGCTGTGATTGTTTATTTTGCCATGGTAAGAGAGCCAGGAGGGGTGATTTAGGAGCCTAACTCTCTAAGGATTTTAATCATCATGGACCAAGTTTTCCAGAACCGTGATTTTACACAGCTAGATTGGAAATCTCGTGACCAATTGACCAATGAACATGACCAATAATATTCACCCCAAATACATATAGCCTTAAATCAGTCCTTCTGGAAGACTAAACAGCAGAGAAACACAATGAGGTCCCATTATATGGGGACCACTGGCTTTTGTGAAACAGCCTGCTGCAAATTCTAGTCAATCACTAGTTCATGTGTTACTCCCCAGGCACTCTC
>PVJH01029508.1:0-25942 GCA_004026705.1 Nesogale talazaci
AAAAAAAACCTGTTTCATTATGAACTGAGCGGGAGGTTTACATTCTACATCATCATACATTTCAGTTTTTGGAGGGCATACATTCCTTTTTTGGTGGGGCATCACTGCCCTCTGGTGGGAGTGGGAGGCCCAGCCTTGCTCCTGGAGAGCTGTTGTTGCATTTGAACCGCCAACCCAGTGGGCCACAGTCCCGCACACAACAACTATGCCACCTTGGCTTGGCCCCACATTTCATTTTTATAATGATCTTATTGTAATTTATAATTAACGAGTGGAAAAATCTGGGGGGGGGAAATCCTTTATCACAGTCTGAGACATAGTCTATTAGAGACATAGTCTATTAGAGAACAGTATTGTTATCAATTTAAACTTTCCTTAAGTGTGAGTCTGTGACATGATTATATTAAGAAATAACTGCTGAGGGACTGTGGCCCACTGGGATGGAGGTTCGATTCCAGCTCCATGGAGCAAAGGCATGCCCCCCAATAAAGAAATAACTGCTGAAGTCTTTAGGGGTGAAGCATTCACACAAAAATTGGGGATGAAAGCAAAAATAAATGTGCATATAAAAAGTAAATTACTTAGACCTTTAAAGCTATAAAATATACACCTTGTAATTTTTAGAAAGAGACACTGCTATCTTCTCATAGCACCAGTCCAGTGAAAAATTAGATTTTCGTAGCACTCAGCATGACCGAAGATGTAAGAGATGTTAAGGTATCGTTACAGATAGCCAGGTTGTGGGCTGTTCTGAGCAAACAATACTTGAATCTAGTCTCTCCTTGCTCTGTGCAACCTGGATGACAACGTCTGTCTGTGGTGCTCCATAAAGGCATTTGGGAAGCTGAAATTCCTGTTTATGAGGAGTTCCATATTTGTAAGTAACATGTCAAGATTTTCCCTTAAAAAGCAAACAAACAAACAAAACAACTAGAAAAGAGGTCATTATCTTTACTCCCTATAGTGTTTTCCCCCTAATTTCTACAAAATTAACACAGGTTACACAAATCAAAATGCAAGTGGATTTGTCGCCGAAAACTGCTAATTATAAATACTTCAAATGGATAGGAGAGGCCAATCTTTTCCTTAAAATAAACCAAGGTTCAATAGAAAAGACGATCAAATAGAAAATTACAATGCAATCAGCTGCCCAAATTGCATGTTATTGTTCTTTTCCCTTTCAACTTTGTGATCTCAATTGGTGCACAAAAAGAAAATTTGCTATTTTGGTTAGTTAAATCCATCACTCTAACTAGCTGTAGGGGTTAAAAAAAATGTGCTTGAGTTTCAAACTACCTTATAGAGGTATCCAAATGCACCTCCTCAAATTCTCTAATGAGCTGTGAGCTGGGTAGTCTGAAGAGCTGGGCTCAAATCCATCATCATATCCAGGAGAACGTATACTATTCCACTTTAACCTCTGAGGTTCCTGACCAGTTGGGAAAATCTACAGGGGGCATTTTTTTTAAGACTCTTCCCCAAAAGAAAGACCTTGAAATAGCTTTCTAGGCTTCATGTTCTTGTCTGTTCAAATGCCTGTTACATCTCACCCTTTCGCTCAATCTCTCACGGAAGGGATTCCATACAATTACAAGGATATATCACACGGCGTGGCAAAGAGTTATCTGGCAGATAGAAACAAAACCCTGGACACCGAATTAAAAAAAAAAGTCAAGAGCTCAGAGTGCTTGCTGGTTGTGGAGAGGGTGGTGCTGCTGCTCTCAGGGTGACTGCGGGTCGGCACAGATGGCAGCAACTGGTCTAATGGCACTGCTTCCTGCACACCATGACACACTCTCGCAGACGCACACCACCAATTTCTGAAATAACATCTCAGAGTAATGCAAGCCGGCACAAGTCTCTTTATGGCAAAATCAATGGATCATCACGGTAAGCAGAAAGCACACACAAATCATGTAAGAACTTAAAATTGTGTTTCAAGACAAACTCATTTGGTCAAAAATTAGGCAAGGAGGAGACTGGGAGACGAAGTCAGCCTTTCCTCTTCTGCAAGCTTCACCTAGTAGGCTGCTGCTTTTTTAGAGGGGAGCCTTTGAAGCTCAGACTCCATTTTCGAACTTTTGTGGATGCTAATTTCTCAGTTATTGGTTTTTACTTGATCTTCTCTGAGGAGGAAAAGAAAGAACTGCTTTTTAATGCCTTCCAGGAGATAGGAGAAAGACTGTCAGCTCTTTAACGTGGCAGTGAAGACATTTTTTTGATGAGCCTGGGATCTGATTTTCACATACAGTCATATCAAAATTAAGCATCATGTCACACGCATCTTCGTTTTTCATTTGAGACCAAGATTGCAGAAGCTCACTTTTCTTATCATTCAGATCATGTGCCAGGCCCCCCAAAACCCAAGACGGCTTTTTTTTTTGTAAACCAAGTCACATTGAACCTGGCCCAAACAGCACTCTTGTGTTAAGTTAGTAATTAGTCCACATTCTAATCTTGGCAATAAAACCCGGGCGCATCAGACTCTGGGTTTGACTGGCTCTTTGTTTTTGTGTCTCTGCTTGAGAGTTAAATAGCAACTCTGCTGTAGACATAACGTGACAGTGTCAGGTAAGAGGCAGACACGGCGCACTGCGCCTGAGAATCACAGCTCCTGGGTAGAAAAGGGCCACATAACCATCGCATGCAAGCTGCAAGGAGCCATTAGTAGAGCTGCCTTTCGGTGTCTCTAACAGTCATGGCCATCTCGCCACAGCCCCATCAAGCCCTTGCCCTTCAATGGTGTATCCGTGCTCTCTCTACATGTTAGCTCCTTTCAGTCATCAATTGATGATATGTTTGATCTGAATGATAGGAACTTAGACCAACTCTGAAAAGCAAAACAAACAAAAAAGACTTGGGAAAGCATGCTTTTCCTCACTCTTGTTTTGTTTATCCTTGTATTGACCATCTGCGGACAGCCACTATTCAGAAATTCTTTGCCTGGATTATGATTATTTTTCCTTAATCTTGGCCCCTATTTTGTGGCCTCCATAGGGTCATTTCCCAACTTTTTTTTTGGTCATCAGCTGGCATCCACAGACAGGGCATCCCCTTCACACAGATTGCATCCACAGAGTAAGATCCTGTGACATGTTTGGGGGGAACACAAGAATTCCCTAAGAGAAGACAATGATAATCGATACATGATCAAGGGTTCATGAGGGAGGGAAACAATGAGGAGCTGATACCAAAGGCTCAAGTAGAAAGCAAATGTCTTGAGCATGATGATGGCAACAAATGTCCTTGACACAATGGACAGATGTATGGATTATGATGAGTTGTACGAGCCCCTGATAAAATGACTTTCAAAAGAAAAAAAGGAAGCGAATTCCCTAAGTGACTGCTGATACCCTGCAGCAAACCAATTTCTCATTAGAAATGCCACCAAGGAAGAGGCGAGGCCGCGCAGACACCGTTCTATTGGTCTTCATGCAGCAAGAGCCGGGAAGTGTCCTGAGCACAGGCAGCGGCTGGCAGCACACACAGGGCATGCGTGTTAGTGCTGCGTCTTTTACAGCAGGCTCAAGAATCAACCAGCCCCCATTTTCACATTTCCTGCTTCCGTGTTTAATTCCATCCGATGATCTAAAGTATCAAATATTATTGTTTGGTTGTAGGCTTGTCTTTATCTCCATTTAAGTGATGAAATTCTCAAATATGATTGATCGTGACCTGTGCTTCCTGTATCTCCTTATCATCTCCTGGAATGGGGAGCAAGTGTACTGACTCCAAATTAAAAAGTAACCTGCTTTGCATGATAATGTGCTAAACTCACAATGGAACTGATAGAGATCATCCCTAAAGAAAAGGCATTTGAAATACACTAAAGGGACCTTTACACTAAATAAAACAAACCAACAGGCAAAACTCTTCACCAGTTATGACTACTAACAAGTACATAACCACTTCCATCAGTCTCGTGAATCTGTCAATGACATCGTACTGGGCTATGTATCACAGAAGATGCGATAGACACAAAACAAGACAAACAAAGACAAGCAATTCACCTTGGAACGGTGAGAAACCCAAAAAACTAAGAACAGAAAATGAAGGTATCACACTAGTGAGAAAGGAAAAGGCTGTATGTGCACATGCGTGTCTGTATGTGCGTGCGTGCACGCACACGCATGGACATAGAAGGGTTCCTAGTGAAGCAGAGATACCTGTGAGTCAATATCTTTCCTAAAGAGACAAAGATACTACAATGGCAGGAACAAAGGAGAATTACATAAAAAGAAAAGTTAATCCTATGCATGTGATTCCGTTATTTTTCTATTATACAACAAAAGCATCTCCTATTAGCTTCTACTATGGTTTAGCGAGGTTGAGGTCTCACACCTTGAATAATATGTGATTAATCTGGAGAAAGAACAAAAGTCAAAATAAATAGAGGAAAAGCTAAAGGAATTTGTGTTACCGAGCCTGAGGAAAACACCCAGTGTCTTACGAAAGGGCACAATGTAAGGCTGAGCACTAGTTTCCTAACTGTGAGGCAGGATAGGTGGAGGTGTTGGGTAAGTAGGGCTCCTAACTCAGAGATAGGTGGTTTAAATCCAGCGGTCACCACATGGGAGAGGGTCTCTGTTCCTTTAAAGACCACAATGCCTCAGAATAGGACTGCTCTGAGTCAGAAATGACTTGATGTTAGTGGATGGTGCCGGCTTCTACTCGAGCACTTTGTGAGTCTGTTCTGCACAAAGCTATCCGTACAGCACACACAGAGGGGAAGTCCTGAGCAAAACGTGATAGGCCAGAAATGAGACCAACATTTGCAAAGTGCTACATCCGTGATGAAAAAGAGGTGAGGAAATTAAGGAGACCGTTTCTTTTCTAAGCAGGGTTAAATCAACATCCCCAAACTGCATAATGAGCAAGAAGGTGCCACTTGAGATATGAGTAGGTGAATTCCTGGGGAAAAAGTTAATCTATTTGCCAAGTAGCAGGTTGAATACAGTAAAGCAGGCTTCTTGAACACAGAGCTTCCGAGTCTTTAAATGCTGAGAACCTCAAAGACAATGAATATAAAACAAATCTTTTCATAGGAAACCTGTTGCGCTAGTCCAAGTGGGCTAGAGAAACAAATTTCAACACACGTATGTATATAGGGGAGAGGTTTATATACAAGAGGAACTGAACATTGAGAAAGCATCCCAACCCAGTTCATTCCAAGCACACAAGTCTGATATTAGCCCATATGTCTGATAGCAGTCTATATCTTCACTCATAAAACACATGCAATGACGCCAAACACAGGACGATCACAAGCCAGTGGGTACAATGTCTTTGGCTCCAGTGGTGGTGCAAGCATCTCTGTGCTGGCAGGAGCCTCCACGTGGCTGCTCTAGGTCCAGGTTTCTGGTGCATCAGGGTCGGTCTACGTGGCTTCTCCTCGGGGCTGTCCCGCAGGGAGTCAGCTTTGTCAGTTGAGCCCTCAGGCTGCGAGTGTTCTCAGTAGAAAGTCTCCAGGGAAGTGAACCGAGAGAGACAAGAGAGTGGCTCCGCTTCTAAGAAGGAAGTACCACATTTCCCAGAATTCTCAGGAGAAGGTCATGCCCACAGAGCATGCCCTCATTGGCTATCTCCAGATTGACAGGCTAGACTCCACCCCTACATCTGTAATCCTCAAATTGACACCTGTCAACTTGCTGAAATCACAAATGCTGTAAGGACTTTGTTCGGGGAATGCAGAGTAGGTACCGCTCAGTGTGCACCAGGAAAGGTGGTGTGTGCGGGTCTCGCTCCATTTCACGGTTTTTACACAGTCTGGCCCAACCTTCCATCTTCTCTGCCTGTCTGCACCTAACCCTATCCCATCAAACGATCAGATCATGTTCTCTGCTTTTCCTGTCTCCCACTAACTGGTCTAGGCTGTCACAACCCACCTTCTCTTTCCCTTTTTTTTCGTGCTAGTAATCCTCTTCCCTTTTTCTTCCAGAAAAATGCTTTCTTTTTGTTGCTTTGCACTTATTATGTAAAACCTCTTTTCTCCCCATTAATAAAATGCTTGACCTTGAGTTAGAAAACCAAAAGGAAGAACATTCTAAGCACTGCTCACACAAAAAGAATTAAAAAAACAAGGGCTGAGCGCCAGTGGCGTAGTGGTTGTGCACGGAACTGCGGCCCACTGGGACGGAGGTTCAATTCCAGCAGTGGGGCTGGGCCTCCTACTCCCACCACCGGAGAGCAGTGATGCGCGCCCCCCCCCCCAAACAAACAAACAAAAAAAGAATTAAACAAACAAACAAATCAAAAACATTAAAGCCTTGAGTTGCCATATTGAAGATAAAACAAGGACTGAAACAGGAGGCTCCAAAAGATGGGAGGTTACTATACTAAAAGCAGTTTGTCACCCATAACCGGTTTAAGAGGTCGCATATGATCAAGGGGTAAGGATGTCGAGGGAAGAAGTTCAAGCAGCCTTAGAAGAATTAGTGAAAAACAAGACTCCAGGAAATTATGAAATGACAATGGAGTTCTTTCTTTTTTTTTTTAATTTATCTTTGTTTATTTTAGGCATCACCGCCCTCTGGTGGTGGGAGTAGGAGGCCCAGCCTTGCTGCTGGATTTGAACCTCCATCCCAGTGGGCCGCAGTCCTGTGCACAACCACTACGCCACCGGGGCTCAGCCAAGTTCTTTCTTTTTTAAAAAATCATTTTATTGTGGACTCATACAACTCTTATCACGATCAATACATACATCAATTGTATGTAGACCACATTTATACATTTGTTGTCATCATCATTCTCGAAACATCCTCCTTTTACTTAGGCCCTTGGTATTAGTTCCCCATATTTCCCCTCCTTCCCCATGTCCCCTCCCCCATGAACCCTTAATAATTTACAAATTATCATTATTTTTCCATACCATACACTGTCCGATGTGGCCCTTCATCCACTTCCCTGTTGTCCATACCCCAGGGAGGAGGTTATATGTAGATCCCTACAATTGGTTCCCCCTTTCTACTCCACCTTCTCTCCACCCTCCTGGTATCACCACTATCTCCACTGGTCCTGAAGGGATCATCTGTCCTGAATTCCCCAGGTTTCCGGCTCCAGAGTACGTCCCCTGGGCTAGCTGGATTTGTCAGGTAGAACTGGGATTATGATAGTGGGTGGAAGGAAGCATTTGAGAACTAGAGGAAAGTTGTTTATTGATGCCATACTGTACCTTGACTGGCTCGTTTCTTTCTTGCGACCCCTCTGTAAGGGGGTGTCACTTCACCTACTGATGGGCTTTGGGTCCCCAATCTGTACTCCCCCTCATTTACAATGGTATAATGTTTAGTTCTTTGATCCCTGACCCCTTCGACACCTCGTGCTCACACAGGCAGGCGTGCTTCTTCCATGTGGACTTTGGTGTTCCAAGCTGGAGGGTTGCTTGTTTACTTTTAACCCTTTAAGACCCCAAATGCCGTATCTTTTTTTTTGGGGGGGGGGGAGTCACTGCCCTCTGGTGGTCGTGGGAGCTACCCAGCGCTGCTCCTGAGAGCCGCCACTGGATTTCAACTGCCAAGCCCACAGGCCACAGTTCCGCACTCAACCACTTACGCCACCGGGGCTTAGCCAGATGCTGTATCTTTTGATAGTCAGGCACCATCAGCTTACTTCACCACAATTGCTTGTGCACACATTTGTCTTCAGCAATCATATAAGAAAGGTGGGCATCATGGAATGCCAATTTTGTACAACAAAGTGTTCTTGCACTGAGAAAGTACTTGAGTGGAGGTCCGATGCCCATCTGCTGTCTTAATATTAATCCTATAAATTTATGCACATGGATCTATTTCCCCATCATCTTATATAAATATATTCACCTGTGTACATGCCTGTATTTAGACCTCTATAAATGCCCTTTATTCCCCAGTTCTATCCTCTCTTTTCTTTTACTTTCCTCTTGTCCCACTATCATGCTCAGCCTCCATTTGGGTTTCAGTAATTTCTCTGTTCACATTACTCTTGATCAATCCCTGTCAGACATCTCACACCCACCTTGTCACTGATTTTGAATCTCTTGCTGTTCCCTTATCCCTGGGTTTGTCAACGCCACCTTCTTTCTCCCACCTCCTCATCTCCCATGTCCCTCCAGAACCATCAGTGCTGTTGTTTTCTCCTCCAGACTGTTCAGCCAGCCTATCTTATCTAGATAGGCCTGAAGAGATAACAATATATACCCCAAATAACAAGGCATCCAAAGATGAAGCAACCAAAAAAAATGATAACAAAAAACCCCAATGTATAAGAAGTATGTATAAGTAAAAAATGATAATAACAACAAAATACAAACCTGTAAATAGTTCAAGGTCTATTGGTCGATCTCCAGGAGTGTCCCCTGGTTGAGTCAGATGGGATGCCACACCCTGGCCCCAAAGTGTATACCTGGCACTTAATCGGGAACTAACAATGGAGTTATGTCAATAAGCTGATGAAGTGCTGGAAGCCCTCACTCACTTATGCCAAAAAATCTGGAAGATGGCTACCAGGTCAACCAACTGGAAGAGATGTATATTTATAGCCATTCCACAGAAAGGTGGTTCAACAGAATGTGGAAATTATTGAACAATATCATTAATATCACATACAAGTTAAATTTTGCTTAAGATAAATTTAAAAATAGTTGGAGCTGTACATAAACAGATTCAAGGTGGATTCGGAAGAGGGTGTGGAACAAATGATAACACTGTTAAAGATACCAGAAACATATCTACTTGTGTTTTTATTGACTATAGAAAGGCCTTTGACTTTGTGAATCCTAACAAACTACCGATAACACTAAGCAAAGTGAGAATTCCATAGCACTTAATTGTGCACAAACAGAATCTGTCTAAAACCAAGAGGCAGTTGTTAGAACAGGATAAGGAGATACTGCAGAGTTTAAAATCAGGAAAGATGTATGCCAGGATTGTATCCTTTTGCTATATATATTCAATCTTTTTTTTTGTTTTTTTTTGGGCATCACTGCCCTCTGGTGGTGGGAGTAGAAGGCCCAGCTTTTGCTCCTGTGGGGCCACTGCTGGAATTGAACCTCCACCCCAGTGGGCCGCAGTCCCGCACACAACGACTACACCATCGGGGCTCAGTCCGATTTCACATTTTGGGGGGGGGGGCATCACTGCCCTCTGGTGGTCGTGGGAGCTACCCAGCTATCGGGGCTCAGCCCTATACTCAATCTTTTTGCTAAGCAAATAATCTGAGATGTTAGACTATAATAAGAATGTGGCCTTTGAATGGTAGAACAGCTCATTAACAGCCTCTGATCTTCAGATAGCACAAGTGAAGATGAAAGAATACAGCCTTCAGGATCATAATTCAGTATAAAGAAAACAAAATTCCTCAAACCAGACCAACAGTATGACAAGTGAAAAAGACTGTATTGTCAAAAGATTTCATTTTACTTGGATCTACAATCAATGCCAGAAGGGTAGGAGGGAGGTGGGGAGGGGAGAGGAGGAGGAGGAGGAACCGATTGCAATGATAGACATGACCACACCCTCCCCCTCCAGGGGGATGAACAACCACCGTTGGAGACAGTGGTCAGTGTAAGATATGAAAACAATAAGTTGTAATTTATCAAGGGGCTATATGGGGGGGGGGGGGGAGAGGATCTGATACCAAGGGATTAATAGAAAGTAAATGTCTCAAGAAGGATGACTACATATGAACAAATATGCCTAATAAAATTGGTGTATGGAGTGCTATAAGAGTTGTAAGAGGGCTGAGCCCCGGTGGCGTAGTGGTTGTGCGCGGGACTGCGGCCCACTGGGACGGAGGTTCAATTCCAGCAGTGGGGCTGGGCCTCCTACTCCCACCACTGGAGAGCAGTGATGCCCCCCAAAAACAAAACAAACAAACAAACAAACAAACAAAAAAAAGAGTTGTAAGAGCCCCTGATAAAAGGATCTTTTAATAATAATGAAAACGATCCCCCCAAAATCAATGCTCATGGAAGCAGCAGTCAGAAAATGAAATGGAGCTGAACCCCGGTGGTGTAAGTGGTTGAGTGCGGGACTGTGGCCTGCGGGCTTGGCGGTTCAAATCCAGTGGCTGCTCTCAGGAGCAGCACTGGGTAGTGCCCACGACCACCAGAGGCAGTGATGCCCCTCCCCCCCAAAAAAAAAGGTTAAAAAAAAAATGAAATGACATCTAGTGCATTGGACAAGTCTCCTGACAAAGCCTCTTCAAAATGTTCAAAAGCAGAGAGGTCGCTTTGAGGACAAAGCATGGTCTTTTCAATTCCTTCATATGCACATGAAATCTGGGTAACGAATAGGAACAATCCATAGAAGACCTGATGCATGTGAATTATGTTTTGGGGAAAGAATACTGAAAGCATCATGGGCTGCCGTGGGAAAGTAAAGCCCGAGAAATGAGAATGGCAAGACGTAAGGACGTCGTGCTTGGCGGTGAAGAGAGCAGTGCGAGCTCTTCGACCAACGGAGCAGCACAGCGTTTGCGACAGTGGGCTCGACGGGGACAGTGATGGCGAGGAAGGCAGGGGGCCGAGCAGTGTTGGATCCGTCACACAGGCACCGAGCCCCAGTAACCACGCTGTGCTTTACTTGTGTGAGGCCTGCGGACTTTTCTGAGGTCGAACGGGTTCTGATGAGGCTTTAGCTTCTCTACTCTGACTCCTTATCTCTAGACTAGCATAAAAGTTACCACTCATTATTAAATATCGCTTCCAATACATAATCTCTCCCAGAAGATGTTCAAGATGTGCACTGTGCTTCTTAAGCTTATCCTCATCAGATACTGTCTGTAAGTGGTGTTCTAACCACTTTATGCAAATAAGCTCCCTTATGTGTATGAGGGAACGTCAAACAGGTCATATAATAACTTGCTATCTTTTAATTCCATTTATCCATGCATGTTTTAATATCCCAGTGAAGAGCGCCTGTCCACAAGGGGTTTTCTTTAAAAGAGGTACCAATGGTGTGGATATACTGAAAGGAAATAATTTTCTCATATGTATAAAATTTCAAATTTAGAAACCTTTCTCCCTCTACCAATAGAGTACTAAAATAGATATTTTCTCATGTCCTTTTTGCCTAAACTTACTGTGCCCCCTTAATAAAAATAGGACCAATAAGTAAGTTAATATTTCAACAAGCTTTGTAGATAACTATCCAATTCTTAATGATGAAACAGGTATCCCTTTTCTTTTTGTGTCTGCATTACATCTTGATCTTTCAAGAGAACAAACTACCTTAGTAGAGATGTAGCCATCTGTCATAATAATGAAAACCTAATCACTTAAAAATTCTGGGTTAAAAAACTTAAAAAAATCTATTAACTGAGAAAGTGTAAATCTCTAGTATTCTGAAATAGACAATCTGATTAGTTACATTCTATTTATAATCTCAACTTAATTTTCTTAAAGTTTTCATTTTATCACAATTTCAAACGTCACTGAAGAGTTGTAAGGATGGCTGAGAATTTCCCATGAGCCTTTCTTTCGTCTACATTCTCTGAGGGCTCCCTTTTCATCAGATTTGTTTAACTAACACACCCATACACAAACACATACACTGGTGCACAGTGGTTAAGGACGTGGATGCAAACCATAAGGTCAGTGTGGAAGCTCACCCGCTGCTCTGTGGGTGAAAGAGGTTCTACAAAAATTCCATCCTGGGCTGAGCCCCGGTGGTGTAAGTGGTTGAGTGCGGGACTGCAGTCCGCAGCAGTGGCAGTTCAAATCCAGCGGCGGCTCTCAGAAGCAGCGCTGAGCAGCTCCCACTACCACCAGAGGG
This sequence comes from Nesogale talazaci, assembly GCA_004026705.1. NCBI lineage: Eukaryota > Metazoa > Chordata > Mammalia > Afrosoricida > Tenrecidae > Nesogale > Nesogale talazaci. The sequence continues at coordinate 11,751 of PVJH01029508.1, forward strand.
CAGTGAAGCCCACGCAACAACAAAAACAACCAAAATTCCAGTCCCGTAAACCTATGGTAGCCGTCTCTTTGTTGGAATTGACTTGATGACAAGGGGCTTAGTTTGTGGGTTTTGAGAGAGACATCGTGAGCACGCACACACAGGTGTTTTCCTGAATCATATGAGTGTAAGTGGGAGGCATGATAGCCCTTACCTCTTACATAGATCTGTATCGTCTACTCTTATAACAAAACATGATGTAATTACCAATATCAGGAAACTTTGCATAAAAAAGTAAGATGAGGGCTGAGCCCCGGTGGCGTAGTGGTTGTGCGCAAGACTGTGGCCCACTGGGGCGGAGGTTCAATTCCAGCAGTAGGGCTGGGCCTCCTACTCCCACCACCGGAGAGCAGTGATGCTCCCAAAACAAAAACAAAACAAACAAACAAAAAAAGTAAGATGAATTCAAGGATAATGTGATAAAGCAAATATGAGTTGCATATGGCTATTTGAGTGTCCATTGTAAAATTCAACTTTTTTGGTTGAAATTTTCATAAAATGGGGGCAGGAGTGGGAAATGAACATTGATACAATATGATTTTATTGATACAATAAAATCCCAGTTCTAAAGTAGTTGAGAGGTGTCCTTTTTCACTATTTCTTTGATAGGACATCAGAAGAATAAGCTTTCTGATTAGAATTATATGAAATACCTGAGCTAAAGATAAACCAAAATATCAGAACATCCAATACTCCTTATATTTGGCTTTTAAATTATTGATCTCTTGGGGTAAAAGTATACCTACGTAATTACAATTATGGTCTGACTGAGTTTTTAAATTAAAATCCCATCAGAGTGTTCTTTGGAAAACACCCAACCTTTGTGGAGAAGGAGGTGTTTTTGAAGTAAAATACATCTTGACGGGGAAGAGCTACCCTAGATGGGAAATTCAGCTGCAGACAAAATAGGACGCGGATGCCACAGGCGGTACGTAAAAGCTGACACCACACATATGTCCGAGGACACCAGTGCTGTGCCTTACAACCCTTTGCAAAAACAGGTTATCAGGGCTATTTTTATTAGGGTATCTCCTTTTGGCCTTTAAAATAAACCCAAGGGGGAACAGAGAGGTGGTTCTTTACCCTTCCAGGAACAAACAGATGGGGAAGCTGTCGCTGGCTGCTCCTTCTATGCCCTGTTTTGCTCCCAAACCAGTGCATGTGGTAAACCGTCTCCATATTGAATGGCTGACTGCCTGTTATAATCTGAATTAGAAAATGCAAAAAAAAAAAAAAAATCCTTTAAAGTCAAACAGTGGAATTAACATATGAGCAGAGCTCCTGTGGGCATTTAAATCCGTAATTAAAAAACCTGAGACACGTTGGCTTGGCAATCGTTATTGTCTAACGTGCACAGATAGCCAAAAGGTACTGAAATGCGACATTCAGTCCCACATGACTCACTCAGCAGAGGCAGCCTCCTGAAGAATGCTGAGAAGGCCTTGCATCTTTAAATGCCGGCCCGCCAGAGATCTTCCCCCACCACTGAAAAATGCCCAGAGGTCCTGTGGAGAGGCTGTGGTCTCAGGAACTCAGAAAATCTGCTTTTGCTAGCATGCTCCGTTTCTCGGTAGGAAGAGGAGCCCTTCTCTGAAAAATTAAAAGTCTGGGAGCGCGAGCACACGCACACCTCGGCACGCACATCGTCGTTCCTCTCTGATGAGTGCGAGCAGGGCACTCGGCACGGCGATCTCGCTACGCGAGCCCGCAATTGTAGAGAGGCTGCCAATCCAAGCAGCAGCTGTCTCGCGTCGCTCTGCTTTTCCGCCCTGATTTTATTGTGTTTCAAAGATGATGCACTCATTTCTACAAGTTTGCTCTGTGCTCCCCTAACAGGTCCAGTGTGCACAGGCCACGGAAATCTGTCTTTAAGATTCTTCACAACGTGCAATAGTTTTCCCACCAAACAATATTCTGGGTAATCTGCTATTGTTTACCTTATTTATACATGTATAAAGGGTTTAACAGGTTTGCACTCTTGCATTTTCTGCTATAAATTAAGCCCCCAGTATTATAATTCTGCACTCAATCGCAGTCAAGCAAGAAATTGCCTTTATAAAGGCAACTGAACATCCTGCCCTTTCTGGGCTTGGAAAACAGTACTACACACACCTGAATGCAGACGCCTGCACAGCAAACACACAAAATACAATGCAATTTGATTAAGGCTTTAATGCATACAACTCTTTCAAGAATGAAGCAAACCCATCAACTAAGTATACTGCTTCAGATCTTTCAAACACTGACGTGCTGAAGACTTTCCTGCTGTGGGTGTGGGCTGACAGCCAAAGCAGCGAGGAGACACACCTTTGTTCTCTTAGGTGATGTCTACCTCCTTAGACATCAGTATTCAAGGCATCCCTTTTAAGGAATGACTCCCAGCTTTTCTTTGACCTGCTTTCAGTGTAGCGTTCACCTTGGGATGACACTGAATAGCGCAAATGACCGATCATTTACTCTGTTTACATCAAGACCATTAAGATTCCGTACTTGGCCATCACCGATGTGACAGTCCTGTTCCACGTTTTACATCATGCCCTTGGAAAGCAGCTTGCCCTCCCACTTTCTTGCTTCACCAATAGGAATTCATTTCCCTTTAGTCTAATAATGTAAACAGGAGGACATCACTCCAGTTAAATTATTTAATTGGCGGACAGTGAAATTTTCTCAATGCTTGAGATGGGAATCCCTAAAGATAATTTTTTTGAGGGGGGGGAAGGTGAGATTAGGGTGAAGATATAACAAACAAAACTATTAGAAGGGTCATTGTTATACCTCAAACTTAATTATCCCCCAATTATCCCCCAAACTTCAGCTTTCCAAAGAATTATAAATTATTTCAATTTTTAAGTACATGTACACACAATTGTTCCTGAACTTTTAACTTGTAATTCTCGGTTCCTTTTGAACAATTTCACACTAATTACTACAAAAATAATACATCTGTACATCAAAATATTAACAGTTGGTAGGTGTTAAATTTACAGGTGATTTTGCTCTGCTAGACTGGTAAATGTTTTACAATGAGCATACATTACTTTTCTAAGCAAACTAATAATCTTACTCCCATACCATGTTTTGAAAAATTTGTTTCTCAGGTTTCCTCATTCAGTTATGTGTACTTTAAAGACTATATTAAAAAAAAAAACTTTAAAAAAAGAAACTTCTTCGTGCCTTGAAAGTATGCTTTTTAAGGCATCTTTAGTGTTTCATTTGTGTTCACGTGAATGACCACAAACCTGACGGGTCATAGTGAACACACTATGAGTTGCGCTTTTCATTGTATGGTCTTTCCAAAATTGAGCCACCAGCCTGGGGGGAGGGAGGGCGCTACAATCACGGTTTATGAGTGTGACCTTCGCCTTTCAAAACAAATGCGGCTTGACAGGAAGTGGTGCAAGTCACTCCAGTCTTGTGAAGTAAACAGTGACTTCGTGTCCTACAGTCTCCACCATTAGTGTTTTTGCACTTCATGCTCTGAGAGGCTTTCTCACGGGCTGTCTACTTACGACATCATACTTACTTTCACAGAGTCTAACGACTGACTACTCAAGCCAGTTGAAAATGTCCTCATTCTATTCCGGAGGGTGCACGTCAGCAACTGTTTTTATTCTGCAGTCCTGCTGAAGTTTAGTATTCAAGAATTTCTCTACTGTTAAACTATACTTTCTAAAATATAACCTATAAACCCGATAGTAAATTCCATGTCATTTCCAATTGTGTGTTTGGATTAAAAATAACAAATTGCTGCCAGAGGACTTTTGGTTAAAAGTATTTCAACTTCACCACCCTTTCTCTGATGTTACATAGTAAATGTAGTAACGAAAGTACGGAGGGAAGAAGAACGATGTCTAAATTGGGAAAGTGGTGACGGTGAAATGCTTTTATTTATGAAAGTGCTTTAAAAGATTGTATTTAAAAGACGGTATTTAAGAGTTGATAATTATCTTCACTGAAATTTACTCTCAAAACGAAAACGTAATGCAGTACTCTCTGCAAGACAAAAGCTCTGACACGCACAACCATTACAGTAGGTTGCGTTTCCGCAGCGGCTCTGGACAAAGACTCAACCCAACAAGAAGGTGAACTGCTGAGGCGATCTGGAGAGCATCGTGTCACGCATGAGGAGCTGCGCAGAGGTAACACCCCCGCCCCGGAAAGGAGCCTCCCTGGGCATCCGAGCAAGCCACATTTTGGGTTTCTACTCTCTGATGAGTCGGAATGGATTGGAAGGCAGTGAGTTTGATTTGGTTTGCTCTGATTTCTTTCAAGTGGGTAACAAGGGGTCAAAAATTATGTTCTTTCACGAGTGCTCTCTTGTGCCAATCAAGAACGCTGCTTTTGTTTCAAGAGAACTCTTTATTCTCTTTTATTCTAATCACACCCGCTCTTCACTTATCACCAAGGTTAAGTTCCTGAGGCCAGGTGGCAAGGCAAACACTGGCACTCTGTGACAGGGAGAATGACTACATCAGATCACAACACTGGAGTAAGCAAGCCGCCATCTGGCTCAGAAGCAACCAAGCCCGCATGGAGGAAGCACGCCAGCTTGTGGGATCACGAGGTGTCAAAGGGATCGGTTATCAGGCTTCAAGAACTAAAAATCATAACACTGCGTGCTCACTTTCCCGATATGATCGCTGACGACAAATGTGTGCATAAGCAAATGTGGTGAAGAAAGCTGATGGTGCCCGGCTAACAAAAGATGTAGTGTCTGGGGTCTCACAGCCTTGAGTAAACGAGGGGCCATCCAGCTCTGAAGCAACAAAGCCCACATGGAAGAAGCACACCAGCCTGTGTGACCACGAGGTGTTGAAGGGATCAGGTATCAGGCATCAAAGAACTAAAATTATATCATTATAAATGAGGGGGAGTACAGATTGGGGACCCAAAGCCCATCAATAGGTGAAACGACATCCTTTTACAGAGGGATTGCAGGGAGGAGATGAGCCAGTGAAAGTACAATGTAGTAACAACAAAATATGCAACTTTCCTCTAGCTCTCAAATGCTTCCTCTCACCCACTATCATGCTCCTAGTTCTACCAGACAAGTCTGGCTAGAACCGGGGATGTACATTGGAGTCAGAAACATGGGGAATTTAGGAGAGATGTTCCCTCAGGTCTAGTGGTGGGAGTGGTGACACTGGGAGGGTGGAGGGTTCTACCAGACAAGTCCGGCTAGAACAGGGGATGTACACTGGAGTTGGAAATGTGGGGAATTTAGGATAGCTGTTCCCTCAGGACCAGTGATGGGAGTGGTGCTACTGGGAGGGTGGATGGATGGCGGAGCAGAAAGGGGGAACCAATTTCAAGGATCTACGTATAACCTCCTCTCTGGGACACAGCCAACAGGGAAGTGAGTGACACATTGGACAGTATACAATAGGAAAAAGCAGTAACAATTTATAAATTATTAAGGGTTCATAGGGGACCAGAAAGGGGGAAGGGAACTATGGGGTGTTGGTACTGGGGGCCTAAGTAGAGGGAGGATGTTTTCAGAGTGATGACGGGAACAAGTGTGCAAACGTGGCCTGCATACAGTTGATGTATGTATGGATCGTGAGGGGAGGTGTAGAGTACTCAATTAAAAAATAGAAGGGGAAAGAGGAGCTTATACCAAGGGCTGAAGTGGAAAATGTTTGGAAATGAATGTGGCAATATGTGTGCAAATGTGCTTGATACAGATGATATATGGAATGTTATAATAGCTGTAAGAGCCCCCAATAAAATTATTTAAAAATTTTAAAAATGGAGGATAACTACATCATTATGCATGGGGCTTAATGTGAGGGCTGAGCCCCGGTGGCGTAGTGGTTGTGCACAGGGCTGTGGCCCACTGGGACGGAGGTTCAATTCCAGCAGTGGGCTGGGCCTCCTACTCTCACCACCGGAGAGCCGTGATGCCCCCCCCCCAAAAAAAAAAGTTAATGTGTGTGTGTGTGTGTGTGAAGCCATTATCTTTTCCATTCTGTTTTCCACAAACTTAAAACCTCTTCCTACAGCTGCCAAACAATACCACTGCCCCAAACACTGAGAATCTTGGCCCAGCCACACTGACATCGAGCCTTAAACTTCATCACAGCCTGCATCGCCCACACAATGGCACCTCAGTGGCTGTCCCGAGTCATGAATGCACAACATAGTTGGGAGTTAGGTATTTTACTATTGTCACAAATGTGAAATGTCAGGAAATGAGAAAGTTGATAAGTGAGAGGTGGGTGTATGTGATTCACTTGGTCCTGAGCATTTCTCTAACATTATAATAAGGATTCTTCTTTGAACCATAGGGGGCTAATACCAGATTTCAGTATTAGCATAAAAAAGTAACCTGAAAACAATGAGAGAAAGCATTGTCTTTCAACCTGAAATGTATAAATAAGCGCCTTTTCACTTTCCTCTCTGAATGTTACTAACACTTTAAATATAAACAATCTTGAACACAAGACTCAGAAAGAGTAAAAGCTGAGGAAGCTGGAACTCACCAGAAGGGGAGACCTTGCTTTTGGTCTTGTGAGTTTCTGCCTTGGGTAGGGTGTAGTCTTACCACTTTTCTCTCACATTCTATCCTGGGAAACAGCTGAGTCTTCCTGCTCTAGCAAGTTCCTATCTTCCACTGGCTCTGGTTATCGTGGGTTTTACTTTAATTTTAAAACATGTATTTCTTTTGTTTTTTAGGCATCACTGCCCTCTGGTGGTGGGAGTAGGTGGCCCAGCCTTTGCTCCTGTGAGCTGGAATTGAACCTCCATCCCAGTGGGTCGCAGTCCCACGAGTAGGTGGCCCAGCCTTTGCTCCTGTGAGCTGGAATTGAACCTCCATCCCAGTGGGTCGCAGTCCCACGCACAACCACTACGCCACCGGGGCTCAGCCCCAAAACATGTATTTCTTACATCTTTTAGAAACAACTGCCTAGGAACACATAAAAACCAATCTTCACTGAAGATTGTGCTCACGTGATATTTCATGCTTCAATTCAATTATTTTGAAGTATTTTAAGTTTGCAATATTTTAAATTTATGAATTTTTTTAAACCACATTTCATGAAGACATGTGCGTATCTCTAAAAGCAACTTCGCTGGTCTTTGGTGGTAGCAGTGGGGGCTGAATTTTCTCCTGAGTAAGTACTGTATTTGAAAATGAAATCATTCAGAAGCATATAGAAAGAGAGGCTGGCTCCCTGAGGAAAGTTCCACAGGAAACCCATGACGCGCTCAGGGAGCTCTTTTAAAGCAGGGCTTGAGACAGTCACTTGTTAGCCAACCAGACTGCGTATCAAGATCACCTTAACTCTTTCTGCCTCTCCCTGTGGCCTAGATTCAATTCCTAATCCTGTTGATTCTTATCTGCAACCCCGTTTATTCTAAGCTCTCCTCCCCAAACCGAGTTCTCCCTTCCTTACCTGGGTCAGAGATGGTCACTTCACACCTGATACAATTCTAACAGGGCTGCCTGCATCTTCCTTCCCATACAGTGCTGCCAGATTTATTTCAAGAAGGTGTAGCTCTGATTGATTATGTCACTTCCTTGGCTGAAACAACAATAAGAATCACAGAGCATTCCAGTTGGAGGAACCCTGGTGGTCCTGAAACCATCTGCTGAGGGGGAGGGGGAGGTGGGAATGGCAGGGCCATAGGACCTGGTGCTGGAACAGGAACGCAGAGGCCGTCCATCTGCAAGACCCAGGAAGTGAAGGCTAGTAAGGTTTAACCGAACCATTCATGTAGACCTAAAAAATTCATAATGTTTCTAAAAAGTTTACAACGAGTATATATAATAAGGCAGTGACGCTTTTAAGCCGGTAAGTTAGCAGGTTCTAAATTAACAGATATTCTGAGGCAGGTAAAATCCAAGGGCTCTGGCTGTGCCTCTTCCTGATTTTGTGTGAAAGGCACACAACAGTTTATGGAAAAGGATGCAAGCATCCTACTTTCCCTCCAGAGACTGTATGGACACTACACACAGAGGTTAAAATTATTTTTTTTAATTTGTTTTGTTTTTTGGGGGGGGCATCACTGCCCTGTGGTGGTTGTGGGAGCTACTCCTGAGAGCCGCTGCTGGATCTGAACTGCCAAGTCCGCGGGCTGCAGTCCCACACTCAACCGCTTATGCCACCGGGGCTCGACCTATACTCAGAGACTAGAAATGAGGTAAGGCATGAAGTGCCTGCTTCAAGTTAGCAGTAGCATTATTTTTATTTTTATTTTTTGTGGCATCACTGACCTGGTGGGTGTAAGAAGTCCAGCCTTGCTCCTGGAGAGCTGCTGCTGGATTTGAACCGTTAACCCTGTGGGCTGCAGTAGCATTCTTAGGTCTGATACATGTCTGCTTTTTCCCTCCCACTCCTCGCTTTCTTTCCAAAATGAAAATAGTTCTGTTCAACTAATAGCCTTTACCACAATCAAGGCGCAAACTTTAAGTGTCGCTTTAAAATGACAATTATTCTACAATTCTACCCATTCCTCAAGAAGGAGGGCACCCTTTGACCCAGAGCAGTACCACTGGCCAAGGGTCTGCTACATGAACATAGTGCTAGTCTCATGGGAACAGTAAAACCCCATGCATACCTCCTCTGTCCCAGACATAAGCACTACTAATCATGTGGTTCATCCTTTCTGATGTCTTCCTCATTCTGTACAGTGATATGACGGCCTATATTTATTAAACAGTATGTCTTGGACATTTCCCTATGTGAATACATCCACCCTCTACTTGTTCCCTTTCTAACAGCTGCATTCACAAATGCACCATACTTCACAATTCCTTGCAACAGATATATATGCTGTTTGTGCTTTTCCATTATTAAAAAAAAAAAGTGTAACCAACAACCTTGTAAATAGACCTTTATTCATTTGTCTCAATCTTCCCTGAGAACAAACTCTTAGAAATTAAGTTTCTGGATTAAAAAGCAGGTCAGTATAAATTGTGTGAGGACGATCTACTCGATCACTGTTTGGAAGGGCACGGACTTGACACCTAGTAAATTTACTTATGTGTTGGGCTGCAATCCACATGGTCGGCAGTTCAAATCCACCAGCAGAGGCTGCACAGGAGGAAGACTGGGCTTTCTGCTCCTGTCAACTGTTCGTCTTAGCAGCCTTCAGGGGGTTGCGATGAGCCCGCATTGACTGGATGATGGTGAGAGGTTGGGAGTGAGCTACGATATGAATGGATAATGCTAAGTTAAGGGCGGTCAAGGAAATCATGTCAGAGCCTGAGTATATGGACAGACCCATGACCTGCACACTGGCTTCTGGAGATGAGTGAAACTGAAGAATCTAGAATGGATCTCAGATCTAGCACAGCGACTGGGTTTCTGTTCTATCATAGTGTACAGTGGTGAAGCAGACAATCAAATAGACTGTCTCAGGAAACAAGGCAACGGAAGATTCGGGTTGGGGTTCATTGCAGGTTGGGGTACACTAAGTCTGAGAAGCATGTGGGGTTAACAAGCTATTCAGCAGATAGCTGGATCACAGGTCTGGGCCAGAAATGTAGTATTCCTCCTTTTTCTTCTTTAAAGTTTCTTGGCTACAATCAGCAAACTTGGGAATCAACCTGTCAACCCACTTCAAAATTTCCACTGAGGTTTGAGCGACATACTCAATTTATCGATTTCAAGAGAATTAACTTCTATATAACAGTGAATCTTGCCACCCCAAAAAGAACACTGAGATCTTCATTTATTCAAATCCTTCCATGCACTTAAGCAAAGGTATTGTACATTTCCCATTAAGTTTCTAATTTAATAGCTTTCTTGCTTTTGTGACTGGGATATTTTTCGCCATTATCATTTTATCACCCAGTATTACTGATGTGAAGGAAAGTTCTTCATTTTTCATTTTATCTGGCATGTTCTTCATGGCTGTTAGCTGCTATAGCATTCATTCATATTTCTAGTTCCTCCAAGTAAACAATCATATCTGCAAGTAGTGATGAGAGAGATCTATTGCTTGAGTAACAGTTTCTATTTTATTTTCCTATGTTATTGCATTACCTAGAATGGCCAGAGTAGAGCTGATGGGAAAGATTATGTCGCCTGGTCTGAAGAATAGTGCACCATTTCATAATTAAGAGTGATGTGTCCTCTTGGTTACTGATCTTTTTTTTTTTTTTAATGATAAGGAGGCATCTATTTCTTGTCCAGTTTTATCATTGGAAATGTTACATTCAAAATAATTTATGATATATATCAGTATTCTGTTCCCCCTTAATTAGAAATTTTTGTTTGTTATTTTGGGGGAGCATCACTGTCCTCTGGTGGGAGTAGGAGGCCCAGCCTTGCTCCTGGAGAGCTGCTGCTGGATTTGAACTGCCGGCACAGTGGGCCACAGTCCCGCTCACAACCACTACGCCACCGGGGGCCAGCCCTGTTGTCCCTTAATTAATGTAACTATTTAGATTAGACATAGATTGGACATAGATATCCCAAAGCATAACCAGAGTCCCTGGGTAGCACAAATGGTTAAGTGTTCAACTTCTAGTCAAAGAGCTGGTGATTGGAATCCACGCACTTGAGTCTAGAAGGGCTCTGTGTTGGTGTGCTGTAAAAAGGACACGGGCTTGACAACCATTTGGAACAGTTTAAGTTGAGTTGAAATGGACTTGCTGGGAACAACAATAACAACAACAACAACGTTAAAAACAATTCCGAACCATCAGATCTTCAGATTAAATTCTATTGGACCAAGTATTGTGCTTTTTAAAGTAAAGTAATTATTTTAGATTTTACTTTAATCTGCGATCACTATTCAATCCTGCTATTGTCCACAGATAGTACTTAAAAGAACATGGCCATTTGTTTATTTCAATTTCATATAGTTTTTCGTGTGCTATTAAATAGTCTCCCTTTGAATTTTTCGGTTTTTTTTTTTGGCATCACTGCTCTCCGGTGGTGGGAGTAGGAGGCCCAGCCCCACTGCTGGAATTGAACCTCCGTCCCAGTGGGCCGCAGTCCCGCGCACAACCACTACGCCACCGGGGCTCAGCCCTCCCTTTGAATTTTTCAACCATTTAAAAATGTAAAGCCATTCTTAGTTCACAGCCCACAAAGAAGCAGATGGCAGGCAGGATTTGGCCTACGGGCCACAGTTTGCCAGTCCTGTTTTAGTACACTGCTACATCTGATTTGGCATACATTAATTTACAAATTTTGAAACTATATTCCAAGTGAGATGGAGCCACAGTTTTTTTTTTTGTTTTTTTGGAGGGGGCATCACTGCTCTCCGGTGGTGGGAGTAGGAGGCCCAGCCCCACTGCTGGAATTGAACCTCCATCCCAGTGGGCCGTAGTCCTGCGCACAACCACTACGCCACCGGGGCTCAGCCCCACAGTTTTCTTAATGTACTATCTATGTCAAAATCAAGTATCAGTGTCAAACTAGTCTCATCAAATGAACTGATTTACATAATACAATCTGTTCCCATATGATCAACAAATGCTCCATTTCAATTTCTTCTGACCTTTGGGAACATTATTCAATAATAATAAAAGGGTAAAAAATATAAGGGTAAATATAAAAGTATGGCTACTAGGGTTCCAGTTCACACATGTACAGGTGTATTCCAAATCCAACATGGTTAAACATGACTGCCATCAGTGGACGGCAGTAGACAAGTTCTCTCAGTAAAACTTGTCTCAGTAGGGTACTTCACACACACACACACACACACACACACACACACACACACACACATACACACACAAAATGGTGAAGGGGGCTTATTAAGAAGTTGTTTTCAGGGCTGAGCCCCGGTGGCGTAGTGGTTGTGCGTGGGACTGCGACCCACTGGGATGGAGGTTCAATTCCGGCTCCCAGGAGCAAAGGCTGGGCCTCCTACTCCCACCACCTGAGGGCAGTGATGCCTAAAAAAAATTAAAATTAAATTAAAATTAAAAAAAAAAAAAGAAGAAGTTGTTTTCAGAAAACTGAAAACCACAGTGTAAGAAAAAACCAGCAAGGCTGTGTGGAAGAGTTTGTATCACCTGCCTGTTCTTCGAGGGTAGCAAGGCTATCCTGTGAGAATTTCACTGGGACGCCTTACCCTATCCATCCTGTTGCTCCCATCTTGCCCCCCATACTTCTTCTTGTTTCAAACCTCAAACACTTATTAAGAGGAACATGATTTGAGTCCCTGAGGAAAGCCCAATCCTGCTGTTTCAATGCGGTGTCAACAGAATTCCTCTGGGAAGTGTTAGAGAGATAGAACACTGCCTTTCAGGAGTGGACAGATCAAAGTTATGAGAAACAATAGATTCACATTTTGATATTTTTGGTTAACAAGTATGTTTATGATTTATAGCAATACTTTTATACTTATAATGTATAGTTTCACTGTTTTGTTTTGTTTTGTTTTTTGGGGGCATCACTGCCCTCCGGTGTTGGGAGTAGGAGGCCCAGCCCCACTGCTGGAATTGAACCCCTGTCCCAGTGGGCCGCAGTCCTGCGCACAACCACTACGCCACCGGGGCTCAGCCCTAGTTTCACTGTTTTATAGCTGTTAATTTTGTCCTGTCCCCTTTTTGTTTGTTTTTGTTTTTTGGGGGGGGCATCACTGCCCTCAGGTGGTGGGAGTAGGAGGCCCAGCCTTTGCTCCGTGGAGCTGGAATCGAACCTCCATCCCCGCGGGCCGCAGTCCCGCGCACAACCACTACGTCACCTGGGCTCAGCCTTATAGCTGTTAATTTAAACTTCATTCTTTTCCATCATAACTGAAATAGGTGTTCTAGTGGAACAGTGGTTACACAGTGGGCTGCTCTTCACATGGTCGGCAGTTCAAAACCTCACGTTGCCTTGTGGAGAGGAAGACAAGTTTTCTACTCTGTAAAGAGTTAAGTTTCTGGGCTGAGCCCCGGTGGCATAAGTGGCTGAGGGCAGGACTGCGGCCCGCGTGGTTGGCAGTTCAAATCCAGCGGTGGCTCTGAGGCGCAGCCCTGGGTAGCGCCCACGACCACCAGAGGCAGTGATGCCCAGAGAAAAAAAAGAGTTAAGTTTCCCAAACCCACAGGGTTGCTAGGGTTGTTATGAGGTGCAATTGCCTCCAGGGCAGTGAGTCATGCCTGAAGACAGTTAACTAATCTAGTTTCAGTAAAAGCCTAAGGCTAACGTTTTATTATTTTCAACAAACCTGATTCCTTTGCCTCTCCCAATTGCATTATGCTTAAGAAATGTATACTTCTTACCTTGTCAATTTTCTCAATTTTTAAAACACTACAAAAAAAGATGCACTAAAATATTTAACTAATACTATAAACCATCAATGAGCCAATGCTCATCAAAAGGCTACCGACTTGTGATGCAAGTTATTTCATATATATATAGCTTATATTGATTTAAGTAATCAATATGAGATTATAACCTGATTGGGTTTTTTTTAAAGAATGAAAAATAACAGAGTATTCTGGTAGAGGAAATTTAAATATGGTTTTGTGAAAGTTTTGTTTCCTTTTATATATGTGCATGCTAGGTCACAATGTAAAATGGAATTATCTGTGAGTTACAGTCAGTAATAAGTTTCAGAAAAGTTCTCCTTGGCAATGGTAAAAAGGTCGCCAGGTCAGAGCTCAAAATGGTCTTTTTCAGCGGACAACTGAAAGTCTAACCAGCTCTAATAGCAATTAAAAGTTTTAAGTTTTCATGTGTCATGAACTATTGTTCTTCTGATACTGAAATGTAGTATATTAAAGTTGAAAAATACACAGTTAAAAGTTGCCTATAATTCAAAATGTTAGTTTCAAATTGCTAGTAATATTTTACATGGTGCTTCTTATACTCCATTGATGATAACTGTGTTGAATCTAGTAGTCATACGGACACTATGTTTGGTTTCTAAGTTTAAAAGCCAAAATTTTCACTGAAGTATAATTTACCTAACCAAACTCACTGCCATGAGTCAAGGATGACATTAAGTATATACAGCTTACAAAATGACATCTGTAGGCAAAGTAAGACATAGAACACTACCAATACTCTAGAAATCTTCCTGTGTCCCAGTCATTAAACTTCCCTAATCACTTCATCTTGACTTTTAGTGCATAGATGAGTGTCACCTGCTTTGGGACTCTTTAATCAATAGAATCATAATTTCTTTTCTGATGGCTTTATTGATTTTCTGTTCACTCAACTTCTAAGAGACCCACGACATTGCGACTATGACAG
>PVJH01029509.1:0-25938 GCA_004026705.1 Nesogale talazaci
CAGGCAATATCATTGTCCTAATTGGAGACATGTCTTAATTCTCCACACTTTTATCTAGCATCCCCTCTGCTCTGGAATTTACTTTTTAAACAGCTTCCCTTATTCTCCAATGGCAAACTATCCTAGGAGATGCTGTGAACGTCATGCAAAGTCGTTGAGGAGTTTTGAAATTAATTGAATGATAGTAGAGTCTCCATTTATGTAGTCTCTCTCTCCCTTTCCATGTTCGTAGATCATGTTTCCCGAATGGGTGATTTGGAAGTATGCCAACATTGTTCAATATATTTGATATATGAAATATAATTTTGCTCTTTTGCTGGAAGGTGTGCTGGTATATAGGTAGTTCTCCATTGGTCTTCGTTCTATAAGGTCTGTAGTTCAAAACCACCAGAACCTGGATGAAAGATTAGACTTTGTACTCCCACGAACGGTCAGATTCTCAGACGCTCAGAGGGTTACTTCTGCCCTGTTCAACACAGTCACTATGTGCTGACATTGACCCAGTGACAGTAAGTTTCTTTCTTTCTTTTGGTTAGGGGTTGTTTTGTTGGGTTTTTTTTGGAGGGGGGGATGAAAGTAGGATGGAATTGATCGATCAAATTTCAGACAGCTAGTCAGCTAGTCCGCTGTATGTATAAGCCTGGATAGGACAACATTTTCTCCCTAAATGAAATGCCTCTTCTGAGTTTATTCCAGTTCCAACCATCTCTACAGAAGTCACAACACCCGACTACTCAACTGGTGTATACGAGGATTACCAGGACACCACTGCATCAGACGACAGCGATTCAACAGGTGCTCCAGATGACACGGGCCCACTGCTCCCACTACCTTCCCTCATGCTGCTTGCAATACCCCCACTCAGACTCCAACCATCAATCCTCTGTTAAGCTTTAGAAGCATTTAAGATGCCCACGCCCACCTGTTATTGGTGTTTTCTTAATGTAGTTCTTGGATTTCCTCACAGTTCATTAGTCATGAAGGGAGAAGGAAGGAGAAAATTCCCTATTTCTTATTATTCTTCACTTCATTGTGGTTTCAAAAGCAAAAGAGCAGACGGGATATCAGGGAAGCTAAGAAGATGCCAACTCTGAGTTACTCATTGAAACTGTACAGCTCTTGAGATGTCAGTGGAGCCCTGTGGGTGCACTGTTACCGTGAGGGTGCTAACTGGAGGATCAGCCATTTGAAATCTGCCCCCCCCCCCCCCCCCGCCGATACAAGATAGAAAGAAAAACAAGGCTTTCTCCTCCCAGGAATAGTTCCAATCTCAGAGCTGAGCCCTGGTGGCGTAGTGGTTGTGCGCAGGACTGTGGCCCACTGGGATGGAGGTTCAATTCCAGCAGGGGCTCCACAGGAGCAAAGGATGGACCTCCTACTCCCACCACCAGAGGGCAATGATGCCTCAAAAATAAAAATAAAAATAAAATAAAAAAGAGACTTCCAATCTCAGAAACCCACAAGAGCAGTCTACTCTGTCCTATAGGGCACGGGATTACCTTGATAGCAGGTGTGTGTGTGTGTATGTGTGTGTGTGTGTGTGTGTGTGTGTGTTTTGCTGAGGATATGGAATTCTTCTCTTCAGTATAAGCTTAAGTACAAGAACAGAGATGATCCCCCAGAAAGTTACTTGTGAATACTAACACCAATCAGCACTTCTCTGCTTCTTCTGAGGAATTTCACTTAATGATGAGATTCCTTAGGGGAGATGCTGTGAGAGTTATTGAGAGTCTTTTGAGGAACTTTAGAAATTATTTGAATGATAGTATAGTTTTCATTTTTGTAGTCTCTCTCTCTCCCTTTTAATTTTCATAGATCATGCTTCCCGAATTGGTGATTTGGAAGTATGCCAAATATTGTTCAATATATTTGATATATAAAAGATCATTTAAATCTCACAGCACCTATAAGAAGTAGAAATTATAAGAATAAAGAAACATACAATGAGACACTTGTGCTTGCATATACGGAGGGTAAGGTGAAATCCTTGGGTTTGAAGACAAGGATCTAAGTTTTAAGGGGTCCTCATGCTGACTTACATGCTTCATTACTGAGTCCAGCACTGGCCACTTGGCTCAAATATTATTATGAAGCAGCGCCTCTTTGAGAAATTGCCTTCTTCTCCCACCTGACATGGAGACTTGGGGCTATTTATGTCATATTGCAAGAAAATAAAACATTCTTGCTTCTTTTCTACAATTAGTGCTCTAAAATTGCCCGGGTTCATGTGCATTGCAGGACCTTGCACAGTTTGGGGATGCTCTCACCAATCTAAGGTTCCATGAACCTTCAGGCCTAAGTATCCTTATGTCCTCGGAACCCATGCATTTGACATGTGCTCTTCTATTTACAATAAACAAGGCAAAAGAATTCTTATTATACATGCTGAAAATATATTTTTCTTTGCAGATATGCCTTTCCCAATCTATTATGTTTGAGAAGGAAACAGGGACATCATGTACTGGACCTATGGCATTTCCCCCAGCTGCAACAGATTGTGCTCCCATTTACTTCTGTCAACTATTCCTATGATGACCCCATTATCTCTCCCATTCTCAATTTATCTGCTTTCAAATAAAGACTGATCATGAGCAACAATAAAATTGGGTGTTGGTCTTTTTTATTTCAGAAGTGCAGGGAACGGTCAGGACATAAGCTTATTTCTGGAATTCTATAGTAGCTATATGGATGTTGTGGAATAATTAAAAGTATATGGGGGATAACACAGGTCCATTGTTTAAAAAGTGTTGATATTCATCTTGTGTTTTCCCGATTTACATTTTTCTTTCTAACAATAATTTATCTATTCTATTTAACTTTAAATTGACCACTTCAAGTATCAGGTAGTATGTCAAGAAGCAGTTAAATCTATCATGCAATAGAACATTCTGTAATCAAGGGTTTCAAAGCACAATCTGTTCCTCTAATGGACATTTGAAATGAAATCCTTGACTAACGTGTTTAAATGGTTCACACGTAATGTAGTTAATGATGTACTCCCCCCCCCCCAACACACATCCCTGAAATACTGAATCTAGTTATTGTCTCGCTTGACTCACTCATCCTGGGTTTTATATACCACATGACATATGTATAATAGAGTCAAAATATATAACAAAGAGTCAAAAAAAGCTACCAACAATAATAGCAAAATACAAAAAGAGAAACCCAGTTTGAGAGAAAACAGAAAATACTCAAAGCCAGACACAAACTCCATGAAAGGGACATTAAGTGCTAAGGTGCTGAATTTTAACCTAGTTATACTTGTCATTATCCACGTTATGATGCATTCTGGATAATACAAGGTCGTGCACCACCCTACCTGTGCTCACAGGGAAATTCTTGGAGACTCCATACACATATACTTCCTTTTTTTTAAACAATTAGTACTTTTAGACATGTCATTAAAGGAAATGGTTACTTTTTAACCATTCAAATCCAATGTTTCACTTTAAGCTACAGCAATCCTCCCTGCAATATTCTCTGATAACCAGCCTATTCCTAATTATGGTCAGAGGGGAATCACTGGAGACTGATTCTATGTGTGGGGCCTGCAAAAGTACTTTGGGCTTCTTCTGTTACCTGTAGCCTTCTGGAAACCAGAACTTTACAAGTTAAGCTTTGATAATATTCCTCCCTTCAGATTTGAGCTATATTGTTCACAATCCTTGGATCACAAAGACTGGTGTGCTTCTTCCTTGTGGGCAAAGCTGCTGTCTCCCTCGGATGGCTGTGTGTTGTACAACAAGACTTTAAGACCTGAGACACTATTCTTTCTGATAAACAGGGACCATCTAGTTTCTTCACTCCATGTTGCTGAACTACCCATGTGTTCTGTGCTCTCTGTGAGGGCTCCTGTGAAGCAGCGCTATGTCATAATAATTCATTGGTCTGCGATTGGAGTGAGAATTAAGTATGAGCTCCAAATCCATTCTTACATATATGTTTGACATATGCCTCTCATTTACCTAAGTGGCTTCATAGTTATTTTTGCATATATTATGTTGCTATTTGTTTTCACTATGTCAGCTATTTTTTTCTTTACTACCTTTTGTTGCTAAATATTCTTTTGTGACCCATTTTACTACCTCTGTGTGTTATATTTGAGTGATGCTCCTTTTGAAGTACTGGTCTCTCCTGACAACATATCCAAAGCAAATGAGATGGATTTGGCATCCTTGCTTCTAGGAAGCATTTCACCTGTACTTCTTCTAAGATATTTAAGAATTCTTTGTGTATGGGCCAGGTGCTGGCCAAACCCAGACCATGCAGCCTCTTATTCCAGTCCCCCATTTCTGCCTCTCCAGCGCCAGGAACCCTCTGTTTCAGCCTCTCAAGAAGACGGATAATCTGCTAAGCTTCAGAGCACCTGAACTTCAAAGCACCTGCCTTCAGCATTTCCCAGAACTTAACTCACCAGGCAGAACATACCCCTTAGTATTGTTTCCCAGAGACAATACGACCTGCACCTGGGCAGAGCACACTCTTCCTCTCCTACCACTGTTTCCTGGCAACCACAGCACTAGGAACTTCTCTTCCACTTTAAAATTCACCTGCCTTCAGCTCAAATCATATAGATGTATGATGTGTGTGTGTGTGTGTGTGTATACACACACACACACACACACACACACATCTCGCTGTCCCAGAACCAGCCATGACTCCCCTAACCAACACTCTAGGTTGCAGGACCTGCCCGGAAGCTCAAGATGCTTCCGGCCCCTCTCTGCTCTCCCTTCCATTCCCTTCCCATTAGGTCTTTTTCTCTTAATAAAGCCACCCTTTGCTTCACACCTTTGTCTGAACTCTGCCACATTTTACCTCTGCTCTTGGTGCCAAAAAAACGGGATAGGCAGGAGGGGTTTGTGTGCCCCAGTGGCCTCCCTGTGGCTGACAAAGTCCCACCCTCCATTTCCATGGACCTCTGGGGTCTGTCTGTGCACGTGCTTCTCTGGTCAGTATTGCTGTGCATGTTTCCTCTATCTCGCTTGTCTTGTTTGTTTTTCTGGACACTGAGGAAAAGCAAACTCACACGGGAATGTTAGAATCTGTACAGTTTCGGGCAGGGGGTTATGCTTCCACCCTAGTAGCAAGAGGAGATGGAAATAACTACCTTTTCCAGCAAGGGGTGAGACGAAGTGGTCAGTTTCTCATGTGTCTATCTTTTCTCTGTGTCTATCTTCCCGCTCGTGTGGCCTCCAGTCTTTTGTGTCTGTATTTAATTCCTGTGATCCCTGCCACTGACAGGACTACTGGCACTGGGCCTGATTATTGCTGTACCTTCAGACTGGACTACAGCATAGAGGGTGAGTCTGAGCTTCTTATCTCTGTTCCTATCTCTGATGCTAGCAGTTCAGCAGTGCCTGCTCTCAGAGCTACTCTAAAATCCATTTCCTCCTGGACAAGGGCCTCCTACCATCCTCAATTCAGCTAGCCACAAAGCCAGGCCCCTTCCCCTCCCTAGCCTCCAGTGGTGTCTTTTACTGTCACTGACCCAAGGTTCCTTTGTGTAGGATTAAAGTCACAGGCCTCTGCCAGTGTACCTTTCCATTTAGGTGAGTCCAGGACTCTCCCACTGGGCCCCTAATTCTGACTGGGACACCTCTCAGGGTTACCAGGCCACCTCTGGACTGACAAGTGTGGATGGGGACCAGGAAATGTCCTTCTCCTCTGCCCACACGCCCTGCAGTGTAAGACACTATGGGAAGTTCACTCTCTACCCTCCTGTTCCAGGGAGTCCAACACTCTCCCACTGACTGAGCTGGGCTTGGCTCCAGAAGTTCGCCCTAAGCATCGAGTATCCCTCTGCCACCAAGTGTGGCCAAATACCAATTAGACCATGGTGGTGCTGGCCAGAAAACAGTACTTTCCATTTCAACATTCTCCGCGACCTTAAAGATTTTTGTCACTGAAACCAAAAAATGATCTGAGGTTCTGTGTGTCCAGCCATTCTTTCTTCTCTGCTCTCATCCTTCTCTGTGTACCTCCTGCCACCCAACCCAAGTCCTCCTTGCCCAGTCACATGTGGCGGCCTCTTTCAAGCTCCAATTACCTCCTGCCACTATACATATCACTCCCACCCCCTCCAACTCCCTGGAAGCATTGTGTCTTCCGCTCTCCCGTCCTCCACCCTATTCCCAACAATCTCCTGAGAATCCAGAGCCTGCTCAGGTTCCTCCTCAAATCTCTAAGCCTCCTCAGTCCCAACCCCCTCATTTCTACCTCCCCAGGCCTCTCCTGTCCCTCTCTCCTCCCCGGTGGCTTCCCACACTAAGTCGCACTGTTTGCCCACTCCATGAGGTGGCCAGCATGGAGGGTCCTGTCAGAATTCATGTACTATTTTCCTTCATGGGTCTCTCTCTCTCAAATAAGAAAACAACTAGGGGTCATTTTCAAATGACCCCACCACATGTATGAAGGAGTTCTAAAACCTCACCCAAGTTTATTACTTAACCTGGCACAATTTGCATGTGGTCCTAACCTCTACCCTCATCCCTGATGAGCGAGAGCAGGTGTTCACAGCGTTCCAGTAGCAGGTAGACCAGGTCCCACCTCACAGATGCCACCGTGCCCGTGGGCCCCCAGGAATCTCAAACAGACACCCAGGCTGGATGAGCAGCAGGACTAACTGTAACTGCATGATACGATGTTTGCGGGGTGACTTACAAGTCATCTCTCACAAAGCAGTTAATTTTGACAAGCTACAAGAAATGACTCAGCCATCAGATGAAAGTCCTGCAGCTTTTCTTTCACGCCTAACTGAAGACTTAATCCAGTTTACTAGATTAGACCCTGCCTCTCACAAGAGCCACAGTTTCAGCCACTCACTTCGCATCTCAGTTTGCATTTGCTATTAATAGTAAAAACAAATTTTTTAAGTTGAGGATGACCCTCAGACACACCACCCCATCCATGACCTGATAAATATGGCTTTTAAGGTTTTCAGTGCACGGGAGGAACAGACTGAGGCATTGCATAAGCCCCGAACATGTCAACAGGGTGGCTGGCGAGCCCAGACCTTGGTTGTTGCTCTAAGGACAGCTGGAGGAGGAATCAGAAGACATCAAGAAGCAACAACTTCAGCCTTGTCACTAGCTGTCCACCACCTGGACCACGCTTTAAATGTGGACAAGGACGGCATTTGACTAAGCAATGCCCATAGCCTCGACCACCCAGTAAGCCTTTGCCAGTGTGAAGTCCACAGGGTCACTTTAGAAGCAACTACCCCTCAGTGCCTAACCACGGAGAGACAGTCCCTCCAGGCTCCAACCATTGTAGTTGCTACTGGAGTTGGTGACTGACAGCAATTGAAAATGCCCAGACTCGAAGACCCCAACAACCCCAGTCAATGAGGGGCTCAGTGGGAGAGTGTTGGACTCCCTGGAACAGGAGGGTAGAGAGTGAATTTCCCATAGTGTCTTACACTGCAGGGCGTGTGGGCAGAGGAGAAGGACATTTCCTGGTCCCCATCCACACTTGTCAGTCCAGAGGTGGCCTGGTAACCCTGAGAGGTGTCCCAGTCAGAATTAGGGGCCCAGTGGGAGAGTCCTGGACTCACCTAAATAGAAAGGTACACTGGCAGAGGCCTGTGACTTTAATCCTACACACAGGAACCTTGGGTCAGTGACAGTAAAAGACACCGCTGGAGGCTAGGGAGGGGAAGGGGCCTGGCTTTGTGGCCAACTGAATTGAGGACAGTAGGAGGCCCTTGTCCAGGAGGAAATGAATTTTAGAGTAGCTCTGAGAGCAGGCACTGCTGAACTGCTAGCATCAGAGATAGGAACAGAGATAAGAAGCTCAGACTCACCCTCTATGCTGTAGTCCAGTCTGAAGGTACAGCAATAATCAGGCCCAGTGCCAGTAGTCCTGTCAGTGGCAGGGATCACAGGAATTAAATACAGACACAAAAGACTGGAGGCAACACGAGCGGGAAGATAGACACAGAGAAAAGATAGACACATGAGAAACTGACCACTTCGTCCCACCCCTTGCTGGAAAAGGTAGTTATTTCCATCTCCTTTTGCTACTAGGGTGGGAGCATAACCCCCTGCCCAAAACTGTACAGATTCTAGCATTCCCATGTGAGTTTGCTTTTCCTCAGTGTCCAGAAAAACACAAGCCTTGGGTGACAATCAAGGTAGTGAGTAAATACAGGGGCTGCTTTCTCAGTTTTCCTTTCCTTCTCAGTCCCTACTTCTCCTCCCCTGGTCACGGTTACGGGTTTAGACAACAATCCTTCAAAATCTCTAGTGACCTTCCCCTTTCTTTCTAGATGCAGAAAATTTTTCTCGTTCTCACTCCTTTCATGTCCTGTGCCATCACTGGGTAGAGATCTCCTTTCCAAGGGGGTTAGTCTCCAATGGAACTGTTGCTACCCACTTCTCCTTCCCCAATGTCTTTTTTGTTCTCCACCATCAAGCCACCACCCACGTCTTCCTCCTGCCGCACTAAGTGTAGGACACTTCCCAACCGGTTGTCACCAAGCATCAGCAGTCTGTTTCTGTCCACCTTAAATACCCTTCCCCTTTCCTGTTTCATCTCCAGTTTCCAATATCTCTGGCAAAAGCCAAAAATTTATCATTCAACGCCTCCTAACTAACCAACTCATTGTGCCTGCTCGCTCTTATGCAATGCATCTATCTTTACATTGAATCCCCAATTTTTCCCTTCATAGCAGTCTTTATGCAATGCAGCACCTCCCAACAGACCGTTAACTCTTTCCTAACACTGTCCTTTCTTGCTGTCCACTCTGCTACAGTGTGTGGATGACCTCCTATTATGCAGTCTGTCTAAAGTCAGTTCACTGGAACATACAGCCCAACTTTTAAACTTCCTACCACGGACTGTAGGATCTCACAAGTTAAAGTCCAACTCTCGTGCACAGCTGTCACTTACTTGGGCCAGCAGCTCGCCCCTACCACCCAGGAACTTACCGTGGACCATCACCAGGTGGGGGCGGGGTGGGGGGGTGGGGGGGAAGCTCCAGGCTCCAGAAACTGCAAACCAAATTCTTCATTTTTAGGCTTTGTGGAATTTTTCAGACACTAAATCCATACTTTTCTTTGTTGGCTGATCCTCTTTATGAAGCCACTAAACCCTCTCCTGTTGGCCCCCTTGACTCCCTCTAATTAGTCAAGGCTGCCTTTAGCAAACTCCGACGCTTTAGCTAGCCTCCACTCCCCATCCCTGCATTTGCCAAACCCCATCAACCCTTCCTTTACTTTTACTTTATACGGGTCTAGCAGTTGGTGTCCTAACTCAGCTCCTGAGACCCGCTCTATCCTCTGTAGCCTATCTGTCCAAGCAATTAGACATGACAATCAGAGGCTGGCCACCATATCTGCAGGCCCTGGCAACAGCCTTAAAGCAGCATTGGGAGAGCCCATCCCAATGTGGAATGTTATCCACCCCCAGTCTGCAAGACCTCTCCTCACATCAAGTTCTGTCTCTGCTGTCCATTTGCAGGCAAGCCACCTCATGTTTGTTAAAAGCCCTAACCTAACCCTCTGCCAAGCTCCATCTTTAAACCCAAAAACTCACTTGCCCTGGCTCCTAGACTTGCCGGAGCCTAGCACTCACTCCTGTCCCCCAGCAGGTAAAGAGCTGGCATTGCCCTGACCTGAACTCTCTGACCAACTGTATCCTAATCCAAATCTAACTTTGTTTGTTGATGGCAGTTCTACTGTAAACCCTCCGGGGCAATGGCAAGTCACCTACACTGTTGTCTCACTTGACTGGGTCTGGGAAGCTGCATGCCTCTCAGAAGGAAGGCATTATTGCTGTCACTTGAACCCTCCATTCGGCCAAAGGAACAATGGCTAATCTATATTCTGACTCTAAATATGTATTCCTTATAGCACACAGTTATGCTGAGATCTGGGGGAAAATTAGGAATTTCTCATTACCAAGGCGTTCCCCCATTGTAAATGGCAAAGTAATAGCCAGTCTCTTACCGGCTCAAACAAAGGTGACTGTCATTCACTACAAAGGACATCATATTGATAACTCTTTTGTCACACAAGCAAACGCCATTGCCAGGAACCTCACCATCGACTCTGCCAACCCAGCTCCAATTCTCCACTTAACCATCCCTGAGGTGCATTCTTCTTACACACCCCAAGAGGAGGCCACCCTGACCCAAAAAGGAGGAAAGAAACTGCTAAATGGTGGATAGTTCTATACAGCCAATAGCCTTACCCACACAACAATCCAAGCACTTCTTAAACTAAATGAATTCTGCTCTACACATAGAACCTCATGCTCTTTCCCAGTTCCTGCAACCAGCAGTCTGCTACCCTAAGTTGACCCAGCTTATCCAAAGAGTTAGCTCTTCCTGTTCTGTGTGTAAGGCCGTAAATACCAGGGGGGCCTTATCCTGAAGGTCTCCACACACGAATTACATGGCCACCTGCCCAGCCAAGAACTGGCAGATTAACTTCGCTCATATGCCTAAACCCCAAAGTTTTAAATTTCTTCTCATACTAGGGAGTACCTTTACAGGTTAAGTCAAAGTCTTTCCTGTGAGACGAAAGACAGCAGACACGGTCACGGACATTTTGTTGACCTGAATCATCCCCAAGTTCGGCGCCCCCCCAATTCCATACAATCAGATAATGCTCCCAGTTTCGTATCCAAGATCACACAGCAGGTCTCACTCTCCCCGAATATTAAGTGGCATTTACACATTCCATACCGACAGCAATTGTCTGGAAAGGTTGAAAAGATGAATGGGATTATAAGAAATCACCTGTCTAAGCTTATCCCTGGAGCTTCTCCATTCATGGGTGGACTTACTCCCCCCTGCCCTAATCCGGATTCAAACCACTCCTCACTCTGCTTGCTTTTTAATCCCTTTTAAACTTTAATCACACTGTTAACATCACGGGCTCCCTTAAAGCCCCTCCTAGAACCTTCTTTTGGTGCAATGGAACCTTAACTAAATGTTTTAATGTGAGGATCATTGGGGGAAGATGGTGGCCAGATAGATAGTTTATGTCTGGAGCTCCTGGAGATTGGTGAGTGGGGGTAACTTGGGGAAGGGTGGGACTCTCAAATTAGTTTGTTGATTCCCAAGAAAGCTCAGAGACCTCCCCTGAGCCAGAAACAGTAACAAATCACAAGCCAGCACTTCCCACGGATGCCCACACTCTGCAAAGACACTCAGCAGAGTTCAGGGTGCCCGCTCCCCAACCACAGGCTGAGAGGTCCACACTGCATCAGCACCAGGCAAGGCAGCATCCAGTTCTCCCCACCCCAGGTGCCCAGGATCCAGTGGGGACACTCCATGTAGACCTGCCTGCCCCCCCACACACACACAGTCAAAACTTTCCATCAGACCCACAACATGCCCAGATGCAAACAGTTCCTGAGGTGACCTGAGAGAAGCTATAAAACAAAGCCTGCCTCCCAAAGAGAGCGTTCAGAGCTCCAAAACACCAAGGAAAATGCAACCCAATTCAAATAAATCAAACAAAAAACAGCTAGCTGCTTCCAAAGTATTAAGAAAAGAGAAACTAAATCCAATGCAAGATGACCACCCAGACTTACTGGCAGTCATAGAAAATGCAGAGGTTGATCAACTACAGACAGAAATCTTCAGAATATTACTAAGACATATGCTGCTCTTGAGATAAGCCCTGTAGAAGAAAGAAGAATTGATAAAGGAGATGAAGGCAATTCACCAAAGGGAAATCCAAGAACTAAGGAGTGAGCTAACAAAAACTAATAGTGATCTTTCAGATTTCACCCAGAGAATGGGAGAGGCAGAGAACAGAACCAGTGACCTGGAGGACTCGCAAGAAGAAATTAATAAACTTGAGAAAAAATATAACAAGTCTATCAGAGAAGCAGAAGAAAACATTAGAAGTCTGTCTGATGCTAGGAAGAGAAACAACATTAGAATTATCAGTCTACCGGAGGAAGGTACATCAAGAAAATCAACATCCAAAATCGTTACGGAATGCTTGGAGGAAAACTTCCCTTGCTTAGTGAATGAAAACCAGACAACCATCCAGGAGGCCAAAAGAATGCCAGCTAGACTGAACCCCCAGAAGAAAACACCAAGATATATAATTGTTAAACTATCCAATTAAGAGGAAAAGGAGAAAATGATGAGAGCAGCTAAGGGAAAAGGGGAAATCACATATAAAGGCAAATGGACAAGAATATTCGCAGATCTATCAATGGAAACGATAAAGAAGAGGAGAGCGTGGAGCAGCATATTCCAAAAATTGCAGGAAAACCATGCAAACCCAAGAACACTTTATGCAACCAAATTATCTATCAAAGTTGATGGAGAAGTGAGAGTCTTTCCAGACAAGGAAAATCTCAAAGGACATGCTAAAAGGAACCCAGCCCTACAAAAGATCCTCACCAACCCATCTAGGGCAGAAGAACAACAATCACCAAGCACACACAAGAGACTGACACACAGAATGCTTCTACCCAGAAGCCATCAAAGGAATAACAGCCACCAAGATAACCCTGGCCCAGAGATGGAAGAAAGGCAAGAATTAACCACAAGCAGACATAGACACAACTCATGGACATAGAAAAGCACCCAACACAAGAACGATAAAATGACAACACAGAGTGCACAGATAGATGTAATAAACTTGAATATCAATGGATTGAATTCAGGGCTTAATAGACAGAGATTAATAGACTGACTTAGAAAACACAACCCCTCAGCCTACAGGAGAAACAACTTAAGATCACTGAAAAATAATATATTTTTTATTAACGAGAATTAAAAGCTAGAGAAAAACATACCAGGCAAACAGCAATTCAAAAAAAGCAGAGGTAGCAATCCTCATTTCAGATGAAGTTAACCTCAAAATGCAAACCATAAAAAGAGATAAGGAGGGGCACTACATAATGCTCAAGGGAAGGGTAAACAATGATCCAATAAGCATTTTAGACATATATTCCCCAAATGTGAGACCCGCGGAATATGTAAACCAAACACTACATATGATGAAAAAAGAAATTGCAGCCTCAACAACTATAGTGGATGACTTCAAGAAAAAGACAGATCACAGGAAAAGAAAATCAACAAGGAGACTAGAGATCTAGACACTAAAAATAGATCATTTGATTTGGTAGATATCTAGAGAGTTTTTCATCCAAATTTTTAAAAATTCACATTCTTTTCATACCCACATGGAACATATTTGAAGATAGATCACATGCTGGGACATAAGGCAAATCCATATAAATTTAAGCACATCGATAACATACAGCACTCGCTCACACACCACTGTACCATAAGGTTGGAAATCAACAAAAGAAAGATGAAGAGGACTAGAGAAAACAATTGGAGAATAAATAATTATCTATTGCAAAAGGAGTGCATGCTAGCCCAGATAAGAGAGGAAATTAAAAATTTTCTAGAAACCAATGAGAATGAAAACACGACATACCAAAACTTGTGGGACACAGTAAAGGCAGTCTTCAGAGGAAGTTTCATAGCAATACATGCACACCTGAAAAAGGAAGAGCATCTCATAACTGATACATTGACATAGAATTTACAACAACTAGAGCAGAGTCAGCAGGATAATCCCACTAATAGCAAAAGAAAAGAAATAATAAAAATCAGGGCTGAGATTCAGGAGAAGGAAAATTAGAAAACAATGGAAAAAATGATGCTGCTAAAAATTGGTTCTTTGAAAGAATTAACAAAATTGAAAAACCACTGGGAGACTTAACCAAAGAAAGGAAGGACAAAATTTCAATAACAAGAATAAGGGATGAAAGAGGGGACATTACAACTAACGCTAATGAAATCAAAAGGATACTTGCACAGTATTACAAAGGTCTGTACTCCAATAAGTTCAACAACTTGGAAAATATGGACAAATTCTTGGAAAAACAACCTCTCCCTAGATTATCTCCAATAGACGTCAAGAATCTTACCAGATCTTTAACAATAGAAGAAATAGACAAGGTTATCAGGAGATTACCAACAAAAAATCACCTGGACCAGATGGCTTTGCAGAAGAATTCTACCAAACATTCAGAGAAGAACTGACACCAATCCTACACAAGCTCTTCCAAAGCATAGAAAAAGATGGAAAATTCCCAAATTCCTTCTATGAAGCTAGTATAACACTGATAACAAAAACCAGGCAAGGATCCCACAAAAATTGAGAACTACAGACCAATATCCCTAATGAATATTGATGCAAAAATCCTTAATAAAATAGTGGCCAATAGAATACAAAAGTATATAAAACAAATAATTCACCATGACCAAGTGGGGTTGATACCCAGGATGCAGGGGTGGTTCAATATATGAAAGACCATTAGTACCATTCGCCACATTGACACACACACACACACACACACACACACACACACACACAAACAACTATAAGAATCGCATGATAATATCAATAGCTGCATAAAAAGCATTTGACAACATCCAACCCAATTCTTGTTTAAGACACTCAAGAAGATAGGAATAGAAGGGAAATTCCTCAAGACAATACAAGTTATATATGAAAAACCAACAGCCAGCATGATAGTCAATGGCGAAAAGACAATCACAATCCCACTGAAATAGGGGACCAGACAAGGGTGTCCCTTGACCCCACTCTTATTCAATATCGTAATGGAGGTTTTAGCTAATAGCATAAGGAAAAGAAAAGACATCAAAGGTATTCACCTGGGGGAAGAAGAGGTGAAATTATCATTATTTGCAGAGGATATGATTTTATATATGGGAAACCTCAAAAGCTTCAAAGGGGAGTCCTGGAAACAGTAGAGGAGTATGGCAGAGTGGCAGGATACAAGATCAACAGTAAGAAGTCAATCGGATGGCTATATACATCAGATAAGACCACAGAAGAGGAGATAAAAAAGGATGTACCCTTCACAATTGCCAAACCCAAAATTGAATTATCTAGGAATATACCTGACTAAAAGAACAAAAGATTTATATGATGAAAATTCCAGAACACTATTACAAAAAACAAAGAATAAGTTCAATTGATGGGAAAATATCTCATGCTCGTGGATCAGAAGACTCAATATAGTAAAATGACAGTTCTATCTAAGGCACTATATAAGTTTAATGCAATACTGATATAATTACCTTAATCCTTTTTCAAAGAAATGGAAAAAAATAATTACCAACTTCATATGGCGAAAGAAGAAGTCAAGAATTAGCAGAGAACTCTTCAAGAAGTTGGACACCATGGGAGGGCTTCCTTTACCCGACTTTAGCACATACTACACAGCCACAGTAGTCAAAACAGCAGGGTATTGGCATAGTCAGACCAATGAAAAAGAACTGAAAACCCGGAAATAAAAACATCAGCCTACAGACAATTGATCTTTGATGAGGGCCCAAAAAATATCAAATGGGAAACAGATGACTTTTTCAACAAGTGGTGATGGGGAAAAAAATGGATATCTACCCATAGAAAGATGAAGCAAGACCCTTACCTCACTCCATGCACTAGAATAAACTCAAGGTGGATCACAGACCTTGAAGTAAAAGCCCAAACTCTTAGGGCCATCAATGAAGGATTTGGGACCTGCCTGATAACACTGGCATAGAGAGTATTTAGACTATCAGAAATGGGGAAAGATACAAACACAGAGGAGGTACAAATAGACAAATGGGATATACAGAAGATAAAACACCTGTGCACGTCAAAAAAATTCACCAAGAGAGTAAGAAGAGAGCAGAGAGACTGGGAAAACATCTTTAGCAATGACAAATCTGATAAAGGCCTTATTACTAAAATCTACAATACCTGATAGTTTCTAAAAAGAGCAAAACTTACTGCCCACTGAGAAGGTGGGCAAAGGGACTGAACAGAAGTTTCACAGAGGCAGAAATACGAATGGCCAATAAACATATGAGAAAATGCTCCCAATCATTGGCCATAAAAGAAATGCAAATCAAAACAACAATGAGATACCACTTAACACCCTCAAGGATAGCCCAATTCAAAAAATCAGAAAGCAACAAGTGTTGGAGAGGCTGTGGGGAGATAGGGATTCTTATTCACTACTGGTGGACCTGCAGGTATGTACAGCCACTATGGAAATCAATTTGGAGATATCTAAAACAGATGGAAATTGAGCTACCATATGACCCAGCATTCCCCCTACTACACATATACCCAGAAGAGACAAGCAACAGCCCACAACCAGACATCTGTGCCCCAATGTTCATTGCAGCACAGTTCACAATCGTAAGGAGTTTGAAGCAGTCCAAATTTCCATCAACTGATGAATGGATTAAAAAGCTGGGTACATATATAAAATGAAGTACTATGCATCACTGAAAAGCAGGAATGAATCCATGAAGCACATCACCGCATGGGAAGAACTGGAAGAAATTATACTAAATGAAGTTAGCCAAGCAAAAAAGGACATATACAACATGAGTCCACTGAGCTAAGCTTAATAATAATAATAATAATAAATGCAAAGGGGACATCGGAAAAAAAGCTACAATATCCAGAAAATACTGGGGAAAGGCCTTGGCAGGGGCCAGGCCAAATCCAGGGCTACATATGGTAGCCAACTAAGGTGGGGGGCTGGGGGGAGGGTTCAGATGGTGATGTGTAGAGAGGGAATGGTGCACTAACCCACTCAAGGGAGTGTATTTTTTATATCTCCACAGGAAAAGAAACACAAAACTTAAATCCAGTATTCCCGAATGTGAATGCAGTGTGACGCAATGGAGCAGAGAACCAGTCTGAGAGCACAACCCCAATCCAACTACAGGGGCAGCCGCGTCTTCCCCAGGAGATTTTGCCTTGCAGCATTAAAGCTGCAGCTTAGGGAGTGTGAGATGCCTGAGCAGACCACAAGAGAACAAATTAAGGGGGGAGAAGAGAAAATGGAGTACATACTCGCCCACCAAGTTCTCAGGACGATAATTCCACTCAGAACAGCTGATGCACAAATAGGATCATATGGCAGGCCCCACTATGAAATATGGCAAACCTTGCTGATCCAAGGCCTTTCGGGATCATCAATGGAGAAACAGGGTCAGGATTATACCCTGTCTGACCCAACCACACCATGGCCAAAAACTGAGTGTGAGCAGCAGAGCATGGAATTCCAGAAGGAGTGCCAATGATACACTTTGGGGCCAGGGTGTGGCACCCATCCAACTCAACCAAGGAACACCCCTGGAGGTCACCAAACAGACCTTAAGCTATTTACAGGTTTTTATATTGTTATTATTTTTATTTGTTTTTATATATACTGGACAAGGAAGGGTTGTTGATGTTATCAGTGTTCTATTTTCTTTGGTTGCTTCATTTTAGGGTGCCTTTTTTTGTACATATTGCTTTCTCTACAAGTCTATCTAGATAAAATAGGCTGAATGAACAGTCTTAAGCAAAAATATCAGGACTGATGGTTCCAGGGGGAACATGGGAGAAGGGGAGGAGGGGGAAAGGAGGTGATGTTAACAGGCCCACGGATAAGGTGATTCAAAGTCAGTGACAGGATGGGTGTGAGAGGTCCAATAGGGATTGATCAAGAGTAATGTAACAGAGAAATTACTGAAACCCAAATGGAGGTTGAACATGATAGTGGGACAAGAGGAAGTATAGGGAAATAGAGGAATTAACTGGGGAGTAAAGGGCATTAATAGAGGTTTAAATACAGACCTGTACATAGGTGCATATATTTATATATGATAATGGGGAAATAGATCAATGTGCATATATTATAGGGTTAGTACTAGAACAGCAGATGAGCAATGGGCCTCCACTCAAGTACTTCCTCAGTGAAAGAACATTTTGTTCTATTAAATTGGCATTCCGTGATGCACACCTCCCCAACACGACCACTAAAAATAAATATGTGCATAAGCAAATGCGGTGAAGAAAGCTGATGGTGCCCAGCTATCAAAATATGTAGCATCTGGGGTCTTAAAGGCTTGAAAGTAAACAAGCAGCCATCCAGCTCAGAAGCAAAGAAGCTCACATGGAAGAAGAACACCAGCCTGTGCAACCACAAGGTGCCAAAGGGATTCTGAACTAAAGGCATCAAAGAACTAAAAATTGTATCATTATAAATGAGGGTGAGTGCAGATTGGGACCCAAAGCCCATCGATAAGTAAAGTGACATCCTCTTATAGAGGGGTTGCAGCGAGAAAATGAGCCAGTCAAGGCACAGTGTAGTAACAATGAAATATGCAACTTTCCTCTAGTTCTTAAATAATTCCTCCCACCCTCTATCATGATCCCAATTCTACCAGACAAATCCAGCTAGACCAAGGGTTGTGGACTGGAGTTGGAAACATGGGGCATTTAAGATACATGATCCCTCAGGACTAATGGTAAGAGTGGTGATACTGGGAGGGTAGAGGGATGGTGGAATAGAAAGGAGGAGCCAATTTCAGAGATCTACATATGACCTCTTCTCTGGGGCATGGACATCAGGGAAGTAAATGAAGGGACAGATTGGACAGTGTACAATAGGAAAAGGAATAACAATTTGTAAATTATTAAGGGTTCATGGGGGAGGAAGGAGGGAAGGGAAATATGGGGAGCTGGTACTGGAAGCCTAGGTGGAGGGAGGACGTTTTGAGAGTGATGATGGCAACAAGTGTACAAATGTGGCCTGCATATAATTGATGTATGTATGGATCGTGATGAGAGTTGCATGAGCCCCCAATAAAATGATTTTTTTAAAAGAGGGGGAAGGAGGAGCTTATGTCAAGTAGAAAATATTTGGAAATGAAGATGGCAGCATGTGTACAAATATGCTTGATACAAATGATGTATTGAATGTTATAAGAGCTGTTAGAGCCCCCAATAAAATTATTGGGGGGGGAAAGGAACTGGTATCAAGGCCTCAAGTAGAAAATGTTTTGGAAATGATGACGGCAACATATGTACAAATGTGCTTGATACAATTGATGTATGGAATAATATGACTGTCATAAGAGCCCCAAACAAGTGATTTTTTATAAAAAAGAAAGTTTAGAACAAAGAAAACTATTAGTAACCAAACAAGGTGGTAGAATAAAAATTTTTTCCCAAATTTACTTCTTAGCTTCCTTTAGCATTCTATCACCTGGCTTCTCTTTATATTTCGGCACCTTATAAAATGTGTACTATCCATTGGGTTTAATTCTTTTCTTTTTAATAAAAACTTCATCCTGTCTGATTTAAACAATGAAAAAAAGATGAGTACCAACATTTTTTAAACAATAGACTTGTGTTGTCCTCATATTCTTTTAATTATTCCATAAAATTCATATAGTTATTGTAGGATTCCAGGAAGAAGCCTTAGTCTTAACTGTTCCCTCCACTTCTGAAATAAAAAAAATTATGTCCAGTTTTAATGTTGCTCATGATTATTCTTAGTTTGAAAATGATAAAGTGAGAAGAGGAATGATACTGAGGTCCTCGTAGTAACAGTTGGATGGAATTAAATGGTAGCACTTTCTGATGCACCTGAGGAAAATGCAGTAAGTCCGATCCATGATGAATTTGGTTCCATATCAATAATGTACAAAACCAAACAGGCTAGTTAAGCATGTTAAAAAAATCTTCAAAGAAAAAGATATTGTCAAGAGGCATAATAAGAAAAAGAATTTAGGGCTGAGCCCCTGTGGCGTAGTGGTTGTGCGCGGGACTGTGACCCACTGGGGTGGAGGTTCAATTCCAGCTCCACAGAGCAAAGGCTGGGCCTCCTACTCCCACCACCAGAGGGCAGTGAAAAAAACAAAAAAATAAGAAAAAGAAAAAGAATTGACCTTATTTATTGTCAATAGAATAAGAGTGCCAAATGGCACTGGTTAAAAGAAAATCAAAGACATTAAGTCTTAAGTTTCCTGGAACCTAAGATTGATGGAAACAACCAAAATCTGTGCAAGATTCTGCAATGCATATGAACCTTGATAATCAGACAATGTTAGTTATAGAAAGGAAGCAAAAACATGTTTTCTTACAATATGACATAAAACAGTCCAGGCAATTTCTCAACAATGGGGTGCTTAGTTCAGATATCTGAGCAAGGTGCAAAGTGCTAGAGTACATATTGAAAGGTGTGAGATGATGTCTACAAAAGATTCCCTAAAACTTAGATCCAAGCACCTCATCTTAACTTCCATGTATGCAACCACAAGTTTCTCACGATGTGTTTCCTCATTCTTATAATCTAACATCTCAAAAGTTGCTGTGAGGTTTAAATTATATTTTATATAACGAACGTATAGCAAATTTTGGCATAGCTCCAAATCACCATTTTGCGAAACATCATCAATGAAAATTGATGATGAGGGCAACAAATGTACAAATATGCTTGACATACAATGAATAGATGGATTGTGATAAGAGTTGTATGAACCTCAAATAAAATGGCTTTTTTAAAAGAAAATTGAAAGGGAGAGAGAGACTACAAATATGAAGACTGTACTGCCCTTCAATTAATTTAAAAATTCCCTCAAAAGCCTCCAAATACGTCTCAAAACATCTCCTTCAGGAAATCTCATCATAAGGTTTGTCATTAAGTGAAATTCCTCCAAAGAAGCAAGCAATGTGCTGATTAGAGCCAGTGTTCACAGGTCACCTTCTGGGGGATCAGCTTTATTCTTTTTCTAGGCTTATACTCAAGAACATCCTCAGCAACACACAAACAAGTACACAAACTGAGACATTTCTGATCCATTGTGACTGTAGGACAGGGTAGTGCTGCCACTGTGGGATTTCAAAGCTGTATCTGTTTAGGGGGGAGAGAGCCTTTTTCTTCCTACCTCACTTCAGGGGATGATTTCACACTGCTGATCTTGCCTTCAGCAACCCAACATGCAACTGCTACACCCTCCAAGACTCCCCTAATGTTTCCAGAGCTGTGAAATTAAAAGGGGTAACCAAGAATCGGTACTTTATAGCTTCTCTGCTAGCTGGTCTGCTAAGTTGCTTTTGAAAGCCACAAGGTAGTAAAGAGCAATGAGAAATCATTATTTTTCCCCTTCCTTCTCCCTTCATGCCTGCACTATCTGTGTGAATGGTGAGAAGATGAAGCCTAGGAAATCCAAGAACATAAATAGAACACTAAGAACAGGGTGGTCTTAATGCTTTTAAGGATGGTGGCAACCGTGGTGAAGGTAGGTGGAGCAGTAGTGGTGGTGGAGATGGTATCATCAGGATCAGCACCAGCAGCAATGTCTTCAGAAGTAGCTGTGTCATTGGGTCCGGCATCATCTGCAGGGAAGGTGGGAACTGGAATAAGCTCAGATGAGGTACTTCACTACTCGTAGGGAGAAAATGTTGTCCTAGTCAGCCTTAGATATACATTCCTCACTCTGACTAGCTGTCTGAAATTAGATCATCAATTCCATCCTAGTTTCATGCTGGTATTTTAACCACTTTCCTCTTGTTTGACCTTCCCTGGTTCTATCTTGTGTTTATCACTCAAGTCAATAGAGTGATCAAAGAAAGATGGCTACTCTTTGTCTCCCACAGAACTCAGAAGTATCAACTTAGGTTCACAGTTTTACGCTGTTTCCTCTGCTACCTAAAGGCCACAAGGACACCCCCCCCACCTCCACTTCCCTGCAAAAAAAAAAAAAAAACTAAACTAACAACAACAAAAAAAACCACTCACTGCTACTGAGCCAATGGCAACCCATACTGACTACATTGCATAGGTTAGAATGTCTCCTCTGAACTTCTGAGACTCTGTTCATGGGAGTAGAAAGGCTACTTTTTCTTTCATCCGGTTCCTGAGGTTTCAAACTACACACCTTACAAAATGTAGTGCAAAGAATAACTACCCCTACACCAGGGGACCTTTTAGAGCAATAACAAAATAGCAATGATAGTTCTTTTGTTTTGTTTTGTTTTGCTTTGTTTTGTTTTGTTTTGTAGTAGAAGAAAGAGATTTATATAAAGAGCAATTGTATACTTAAAACAAAATCCAAGCCCAATCCAGAATAAGTCCCTGAGTTTGAGAGTAGACCATTTGTCTGTAAATTCCTCTTCAAACTCACACAACCAAAGCAACAACGCAGAATGCAGGAAGTTCACGGGCCAGTGGGTGAAAAGTCTTGTGGATCCATTGGTAGTTGGAAGGCTCTCAGTGCTGGCGTGGGTCTCCAGGTGACTCCTTCAGCTCCAGGACTCTGGCTCCATCAGCATGGCTCCATCTGACTTGTCAACAAGAATGTGTAGCAGAGTGTATATGGACTCCATCGATGTATTTCTCTCCTTTGTGTCTTCAAACGAGGTCAGCAAGCTGTGACCTGATTGACAGACTTAAACTGCGGCAATCTTGTCATTAGCATCCCAGTGCTTAATCTGCTGCACCACCACGGTTTCTTATCAGTAATGGTTGGGGGCCTTCAAATGGTTACACCCTTAACTAGCGCATAGAATATGTACATAAAATTAAGGGCACAAGTCCCATGACCCAGTTCTTGCATTACTACCTAGGCAATGCTGTCTTAGGAGTCTGGGTGGTGTAGTGGTTCCTTGGGCTGTTATGGGCATAATCAAACCACTTAAAACCAGCAGCAGCTTCTCAGAGAAAGACTGGGCCCCTGCTACACTTTTTGGAAAACCCACAGAGGATCAGTATGCGTCGGTATTGTCCATTTTATTCCTTTGAGGTGGAAAGTTTCACAAAGTGCCTGTTTTTCCCACACACCCGTTAAAACAAAAGAAAAACAAACATTGCAATCACCATAACCACCCTATCAAGTGAACTGCTAGAGACCCCTTTGCTTCCAGACACCTGCCTCCATTCCAAGTTACCCCAAAGATGAACACAGGTACCTGCTTACCTCTGCTCCTGCCACAAACTTCTGGCCAGATCCTAAGCTCCGAATCCTGCCTTTCCCCAGACACCCCACTTGAATGTTTGTGCAGTAAGCGCATGCGCCCTGGTGTGCAAGTTACTGGTGTCATGACAGCTGCTTGCTGCTACCGCTCAGCAGTAATCGTTTTACACTGAAGAGTAAAGGAAGCCATGTAAAAAAGAAAATTCCAGAACAGAAGTCAGGTAAAAATGTGCAAGACTAGGATATGTCTCCAATTAGAATAATGATTTTTTTCCTGTGTTTTCATGAGATAAAAATTCTTCCTTAAGGTTCTGGGGTTAACGGAATCCTCTGTGTCCATCATTGCATCAACAGAGACTTGATTACAACTCGGTAATTGCAAGAGACACCTCAGTCAGAACGGAAGGTGTTGGTAGTCAGAAGAGTAGCCACCCAAAATTGTTCACACCCTAAAATTGAGAAATAGTATAAGGCAGAGTTAAAAGCAAAAATGTTTTATCTCATTAATTCCAGAACCTGAAATGGATACTTGAGTCAGAGGGGCCAGTTGGAATGTAATCTTAAGAGTCCTTAGACGTGGAAGAAGTAGGCAAAAGGAGGGAACATGGCCACTTTTGAAGCTTCACAGACATACAACTTTGCTGGCTTTGAAGATGGAGGAAAGAAGGGACTAGCGAAGAATGGGTGTGGTCTCTAGAGCTCAGAAAAGACAAGGATGCAAATCCCCACTGGAACCTTCGGAGGGGACACAGCCTCGGAGCAACCCACTGTCAGTCAACTAACTTCAATTTGATCTATAAAAGCTGAACAACAATAAATGTGTTATCATAAATCACTACATTTTAAGAAGTTCACAGGAATCAATTATTGCACCCAGAACTCAAAAAACTCACCGCCATCAGGTTTTTCTGACTTACAGAGGTCCTGCAGGACTGAGCAGAACTGCCCCATTTCATTTACAAGACGATAAGCATTTATGGAAGCAAAAAGCCTCATCTTTACCATAAGGATAGGCTGATTTTATAGCACAATTCATCACACCACCGAGGTTCCTAATACAGGAGAAGACATCATACTAGATAAAGGAGAGGGGCAGTTTAAAAAAAAAAAAAAGGAAGATCCTCCCTCAAAAAGACAGGAATTCACAGTGAAACCCAGTGGATGCCACAATGGGTGGGAACATCAGAAAAAATCCGAGGTGCATCAGGGCTGGACAGTACTTAATTCTGTTGTTGAAAGGGCTCTAGGAGTCAGACCTGCCTGAGGACACCTAATCACAGGGACAGCACAGGGAAAAATCAGCCAAGAGCCTTGATAAGTGCCTCCTTGGATTTATGTTTCTGAAATGTAGTTTTCTGGATACTTCAAAGCCTTTGAAACATGGATTTTGGACATTGTATTTGATTAGCAAGAACTAGGATGGGAAATGATCATTGCAGGATGGAGATCAAGTACATGAGCCAAATCACCAGTAGATGAGACATCTGCTGTAGCCCCTGACAGATGAAGATCAGCTTGCACAAAGTTGGCTCTTTGTGTCTGCTACTTTCGTTGGGCGAAAACAGATTCAGAGTGTCATAAAAGCCATGAAGCACACTTAAAATTATTTTTCTATGGCCTTTTTCAAAAATAAACTTTTGATGGTTTTTTAATCATATTTTATTGAACCCAAAGACTATGGACCCAGATTTCAGAATCATGACCTCTTGGGCATTGAGTTCAGAGAGGAAGAAGGATCTGACTTACTGAGGGAAAGCACATAGATGGAAATTCCATCACAGAATGGTCAGTTTAAAGAGTGGTGGATCTTGGGACAGGTGCTGGATGCTGGAAATGTCAGCATCTGTACTTACTGCCCCACATCCATGCACAATGAATATCTTGATGCACTGGTCATCCAAACCCGATTTCCCAATAAAACCTTTATGTATGACCAGAGACTGGGGCAATAGAAAGTTCATCCAGGACCAGCAAAGTCATGAAGAAGAAGTTCAGAGAAGGGAGCACAGGTAGAAATGTGCCAGAGCACGGGAAGAAATCAGGTGCTGACCCTGGATTCCAGATCCTGACACGACAGCATGCATCAATCAGGAACGTCTGGGTCCAAATCTAGCTGAGTGAGCGCCAGGAGCTGTTCCTGCTTGGAGCAACCACGAGAGAACAAACAACTCAGCTGGAAGCCATTTGGAAGAGCCATGAGCATCAACCCTTGATGCCAATCCAGGTTTAAATCAACAGTCCCCTAGAATCAATATTTTTCATACAACAGCAATTAAAATAAACCGATCTTCTACTTAGTATCTCAAGATGGCCTCATGAACCAATCTTTCTGATTTTCCCTGTCTACATTATTCCTTTCTTAGTCATTAGAATTGGTACCTTTATGGTTTCCACAGCCTTAAGTGACTTCAAGGAAGCATAGTCAGCAGTGTAAAATTTAAACCAAGAGTCATACCTTATGATCCAAGAGCCATTGCCTCCCTCTTCTTTATGTGGCTGAGAATTTTTCCATTTGTGTAAAAATAGACCCATTGAACATTGTGCCATCTAAACCATAAGTGAAATATGCCACCTGCTCATACTGATTCTTTATGTAAGAACCAAGTGAGTGCCCCAATAAGGACTCTGAGAAGAGTTATGAAAGATCCACTACATTATTAAAAAGAGCTTTATATGTGGCTCAATGACTGTAAACAGGTTTTGTTCGTACAAATTCCACTTTTTGATTATCTCTGCCATCTTGAGCAACATTGGACATCTCATCTTTCTTTCACTGAAGAATTCATCAACTAACAACAGCCACAGTGTTTGATGAAATTTTACATTTAAAATGTGGAAATTTTAGGTAATAACAATTGATACAAATGCAGGGACAAGGTGGGTGAGAGAAGGCCAATAGGGATTGATTAAGACTAATGTAACAAAGAAAAAATACTGAAACCCAAAGGGACAGTGAGCATGATAGTGGGAAAAGAGGGAAGCAAATGGAAATAGAGGAAGGAACTGGGGGATAATGAACATTTATAGAGGTTCAAATACAGGGATGCACATAGGGGCATATATTTATAAGTGAGGATGGGGAAAGAGATTAATGTGTATACTTACAGGGTTAGTAGTAGGACAACAGATGGGCATTGGACCTCCACTCAAGTATCTCCTTGGTTCAAGAA
>PVJH01029510.1:0-26020 GCA_004026705.1 Nesogale talazaci
TGGGGAAGTGCATCCCCCCCACAGTGAGGGTGCAGAGCTTGAGAGGTGAACCGGTCTCGGGCCCCAGGTTTCACAACGTCAGAAAGTTCCTGGTCTCTCCATGCTTCAGTCTCCTTCTCTGTCCGATGGAATGATGTGAGGACCTACCTCATAGTAATGCAGCTCCCGTTCCAGCAAGCTGAGTGTAGTCGCTGTCATTACCCAAGAAGAGGCTTACTTTCGCTTAAATCTCTTCATCCAAGGTGCTTCTAAAATTGGCTCCAATTAACTTTCACGTCTTTTCTTCTGCTGCTATTCTAAGATCCCAGTTCTGAAGTGTTCTTTTCTCCTTGCTCCCAAATTGCAAGTTCATTGTCCTTCCTCCAGGCCTCTGCCCGTGCTCTCTACTGACACCCAGTGGCTCTCGCGGGGCCTCCACACGCTCCCAAACTCCCTGCCAAATCGTCTGTTCAGACTCCTAGTGAAGACATGGAGTAGCTCCACAGCCATCCTCTGGATTCCAGCTGGGTGCAGTTGTTAACCATGAGGTCAGTAGTTTGAAACCAGCAGCCAGAGAAAGAGGAGGCTTTCTACTCCTGCAAAGAGCTACCATTTCTGAAAGCCACAGGGGCAGTCCCATAGGAGCTCTAGGGTCGTGCTTTGGTTTGGTTGGGGTTTGTCCGAGGTTTCTAGCTCTTAATAATCCTATAGGGTACAGTAGAACTCCAGCTAGCATCTCAAAGTTATCATTTCTATGGAAGCTGACTATCACCTCTTTCTCCTGCAGAGCCAGTGGTTGGGGACAAACTTCCAACTCTACTGGACCCCTGTACCACCAGGGATCCTGAGTACTTGTTCACTGTTCTTCATATAATTTCTCATACCTGAGGCGCGCTAGCCCCCAGTCCACCTGGGAAGCAAATCCAGTCACTGAAGACTCGGTAGCGCTTCATAATTCAACTCGGAGGTGTGGAGTCTTCTCCATCCCCACACGTCGGGGACACCTCTTTCCACCAAACCACCGCCATTGCCAGTTACCCTAGGCCATTTCTCACTTTGAAGGCTGTTCTGGTGGTGCGGTGGGTAAAGTGTTGGGCTGCTAACAACCTCATTAGTGGTTCACACCCACCAGCTGCTGCTCAGGTAAGGATGAGCCTGCCAGTCGCCACAAAGAGATACCGTCTCAGAAACGCCACGGAGCCGCTTTTCCTGTCCTGCAGGGTCATCACGAGTCCTGGTCAACCTTTCCTTTATCCCCAGTGCTTAACCACTGCACCACCAGGGTTGCTTATGGAAAATAGGCATGCATTCCCCAGTGCTCTTATTCCCTTTGGGGTGCGTGTGTGAAAGGACATGTAACAACATAGTAGAATAACGAGCTTGAAGTATAGATTCAGAAGCGGCATGGATTTTATAGGCTCATTTTCTCACGAAAGAAGGGTCTGGGGAAAAAAATGGTGTCAGGGAGGATGTCGATGCATTGGCCACTGGGACTCCGGCTAAAAAGAAAGTGCTTCTGTTCTCTGCGGTTTCCAGGTGGAGCGGCGAGCTGCGTCCGCATACGTCAGAGCTGGTTTGTGCCTCTCCGCCCCTGAGGGGCTGGAATGCGCTGGTCTGGGGCATCTGTCTCTTTTCTCACGAGGTCCTGGTATGGACAGCATGGCTGTGTTTGTGCCAGCCACGTTTCCTGTCTCACAAGCTGCCCATTGGCTGACACTCTGCTTGGTCCTTTAAGAGGCACTGAGTGAATGCTCGTGAGGGCAAGCTAACGGACGAGACTAAATGAGCTGTAAGATTCTCCTCCCCATGGCCAGCGTTCCCTAGGAGAAGTGCTGCAAAGAGATGGGTAGGATGCCCAGGTACATGGGCTTATTCGGAAAGAAATCCCAGACTAAATAAGGGGCCGGGGGGGGGGGAAATCTATGCAAGAATTCCATTTTCTACTGGCCTTAGCAATGACAATAAATCACTTACCTCTTTCCACCATAAACCTGGACTGTTTCTTCCTGGTAGAGGTCTCTGAAGTAGCATGAATCCCTCCTTCCTCTATATCTCAAGTCCATCTCCATTATTCTATGGAAAGACGGTGATTTAACTTTGCATGAAGCAGGGCCACCGGGTGGTGGGAGAACCAAAAAGCCCAATACCAAGCATCCTTTTAACAAGATTGGGGTTATGGTAGGACAGCATAGGTTGGTGGTTCAATTCCATCAGCCGCTCAGAAGGACAAAGACCTATAGTCCCACTGTGTCTGTGGGTTCAACTCCACTTGGGGGCAGTGAGTTTGCCAACAAGAACATTCAACTCCCTCTGTGGTGGTGAGACCCTCTTCTGGCTCTTCTGGAACAGTATGGGGCATCCCAAGTGCTAACATGACTCTTGATCTCATTTCTGGAAATTTGGTTAATGGTGGATGGAGGCGCAATGATCAGAGAGAGAAAGGATCCTGTCATATTCTCTGATAAACCTTTCAGTTACAGAGCTTCCTGGCCCAAACACCCCAAATGACATTCATGCTGAGAAGATTAATTGATATGTACCGATTGCCCTTATGCTTGATACCACACACGATGATGACTACCCTACTTGCTCAAGCTGTGCAGACCTGACTGCCCACCTATTTTGTGTCACAAAAACACACCCAAAATGACAAGTGAAGGAGCAAGTGGTGTCTTGTCACTGTGCTCCATGCCTTTTGCACAAACCAGGAAGACATGGGCTTTATGGGAGCAAAGCCCTGTTCTTCTGTGGTTGGATGGTATTTTCTAAATTATGAGCACATCATCTTCTCAGCAGTGGAGACCTTGGGAGGAAGTGACATTCACCAACCTTGGATCTCTGATTTCCCCCCCTAAACCCAGCTCAGATAGGACTGAGGCTAAGAAAGTCCTCGCTAAAACATAGTTTCCCAAAGTGCCCCCTCCCCCCCCCCCCAGCCTCCCGGTGTGGAATGATCTAAGGGCATTGTAAGAGCAGATACTTACACTTTATCCTGGATTCTGGGCTGGAGTACAAAAGGTTTTCATTGCTAGGGAGGTCATGAGGAATTTTTTTTTAAGAGGACAGTAGACCATATACGTTTGGGAACCTCTGCTCTAGAAGACGGTCCATGGAACTCTTCACCTCTAAGTCTGAGACGAAACCAAACCCACTGCCATCGAGTCAGGGCTGACTCATGGTGACTCCCCTGGAAGTTTCCAAGACTGTAACTGTTTTCTAGAATAAAAAGCCCCGTCTTTCTCCCTCGTTGCTGCAGATGGTTTCAAACTGTCAAGTATGTGGATAGCAGGCCGATGCATAACCCCAAGGCCCCTTGGCTCTAAAAGAATCAGGGCTAAAATGTCATACAGGAGGAGAAAGAGGCACAAAGAACAAGCATCCTGTTGTTCAGGTTGTTCGACTGTCCCACATGTCAAGGATGTGGATAGCAGCCCGATGCATGACCCCAAGGCCCCTTGGCTCTAAAAGAATCAGGGCTAAAATGTCATACAGGAGGAGAAAGAGGCACAAAGAACAAGCATCCTGTTGTTCAGGTTGTTCGACTGTCCCACATGTGTCCCTAGAGCAGAAGTTCTCATGGATGCAGGAAACTTTGTCTCCAATGTCTGGAACATGCCTGATAGATAAGACATGTTCAAGATTTTTCTATCATCTATCTATCTATCTATCTATCTATCTATCTATCTATCTATCTATCATCTACCAACTATCATTTTCTGAGAAAAGGAGAGAGGGGGACTCTTACTGGGGACACGTTTTTAAAAACAAAGAAAAGCAAAGCCGCCAGGTCTGGATGGCCTGGGTGATGGACTTCCACTCATCGGCTCCCACATCTGTGTTCGACACAGCCCTCGCAACATAGACAGCAGCAGTAGCAAGCACAGGACAAGATCTTCATTGTTCTCCAGTCCCAAGCACCAGCCAACACCTGAGGGGAAAAGCAGATCTCAAAGAGGATCAAGAAACCGCTCACTGGCATGAAAGTGAATCACCCGCCTTTCAACATCCGCCCATTCTCCACTGTTCCGCTCAGGCCGCTCACCTAGGGTGGAGGGCTGACTCCTGATCATCCTATCAGGGGTCCTTCTCCATGGTGTCTCTGCTCTGCAGTGTTCATCTCACGTGACGGAGTGGCATGCAGTCTTGGGGGATCATGACAGCATTGCATGGATCCATTTGGCATGGTGTTCACCATGGGTCACAGCTTCAACAGCCTCTGTGGAGTCCTGAGTTAGTATTGGCCCAGTGACAACTAACAATGAATAAATAAGGGTGGCCTAATTCATCCTTTCTCTTCTTCTGTCTTGGATGGGGGCGGGGGCGCATTCCCACAGCAATCACCTGGCCTCTCTTACTGCTCAGGTCTTTGGGGATGCTTTCTCATTCTTGGAAAAAGACCCTGTGCTGGGTCTTTGGTGGGTATTCAATAAGTGCAGCATTTATTAAAGTTAATAAAACCCTTCACCTCGAGGTTGAGCAGCTGTCTCAGAAATGCTTTCCCGCCCCACAAGCCTGACGCCCAGGCCTCTCCTTGTGTCCGTCCTTTGTCCTGGACAGCTTCACGTTGGCATGCGCTACATAAAGTCCTTGGGAGAATCACTGGCTAATCATAATCTTTAAGCTCACTTCAGAAGGGGTCTATCACTGGAATTTCCTCATTACTTTAATGTCCTTCCACTCATAGCTTCACGGGCCTATTATGTGTAAATTAGAAACACATTATTCCACCAGCAAAGCTTTTCTTTCAAATGCATAGAATGTTATAACCTGTCACAATCGATTACATTC
Organism: Nesogale talazaci; assembly: GCA_004026705.1. Classification (NCBI taxonomy): domain Eukaryota; kingdom Metazoa; phylum Chordata; class Mammalia; order Afrosoricida; family Tenrecidae; genus Nesogale; species Nesogale talazaci. Next base: position 4,768 of record PVJH01029510.1, read on the forward strand.
CGAATTGTTTGCACTGGGGCTGACTTTTTTTTTTCTTCCTGTGAAAAGATGTCAAAGGATCTTAATTTCAACTAATTCTGGCAACCCAAACGATTCTCCTCTATTTAATAGCTGGCAGTGGCCTCCACCGTAAAAGGGTTCCAGGAACAATTGAAATTATGGAGATCACAGTGTGTTTCTTGAGATTGGCATCACCTCTGAAATGTGAAGTTTGTGCCAATTCAAAGCACCTTTGCTGTCTTTGCAAAACTGGATTTCCTGAAAAGTTCGTCAATATTAAGAAGAGTTGACGTAAGTAGACAGGAGACAGTGGACAGGAAAGCTAATAGGCAGGCTGTGACTGACCTTTAGAGAGTTCTAGAATGTCACAAGGGCTACTCCCAAATATGGGAAAACTTGGCAGGCAAGGGTTGTAAATGCTATTTCGTTTCCCCAAATGTGTGTGTGTGTGTATATATGTGTGTGTATGTGTGGTGTGTTTTATTACTAATACTTTTTCCTAACTATCGGTTGGAATATTTCCAGGGACAATACATTCTTGGGTGGAAAGGTTTGCTTTCCTTCACAAGCAGTTCATGAGGTGTGATGTCAGTATAGACCCAGAGTGGAAGAATTGGCGTTTATAGATGTGGACCAAGAAAAGTTGTATGCATAAGGACTGGTACTGATAACACAGACTAGTCTGGATGCAACCCCAGGCACAATGACTCAAGCTTGATGTACATTTTCTTATGTAATCCTCAAAACAGAAGAAAAAGCTGATTTTATTTTATTTCTTGCACCAATTTTACAAAGGATGTCCAAAGGATGGACAGAGGGACTCCGAATTCGAATTCAGCTCACCTTCAGAAGAATGCATACTTGAAACGTTTGCTTTCATGTGAAAAGGCCATCATTTCCCCCCTTCTCTTTTCCCTCCATGAGATTCTGTTTCCTTCCTCTTCTGTGCCCTGGGATAGGGACACAGTTTGTAAGTGGGAGCTGGCTGCCTGCTGCAAGCAGTCAACAAATATTTATGATCAAGAGAAGAAAAGGGTTTTTTGATTTTTCCTTTGTGCCTCCAAGCATTACGTTCCTACAAGTAGGATTTAAAAATTTTTGTTTTTTTTTTGTTTTGGGGGCATCACTGCCCTCTGGTGGTGGGAGTAGGAGGCCCAGCCTTGCTGCTGGATTTGAACCTCCAACCCAGTGGGCCACAGTCCCACGTACAACCGCTACGCCACTGGGGCTCAGCCTAAAATTTTATTTCTAGAGATTCACAACCTAAAAAGAAAAAACACAGATATGAAGTCAATTCCAATGTATAGTGATCCTGTATAGAGATTCGGAGGCTATTCATTTTTACAGAAGCAGATAGTTCCATCTTTTTCCCTTGGAACGGCTGGTGGATTTGAACGGTCAACCTTGTTGATAGCAGTTCAACATTTACCCGTCAACCCCACCAAGATTACCATTATCAGCAGCTCTGGAAGGGATCACATCCAAAGGCCCTGGGTAGAGTGTGTGGGGGGGGGGGGGGGGGGGGGTGGGGATATGAACCCAAATTTAAAACCAGAAAAGAGACCAGGCTCTCTGATTGGGTAGAGAGTGGTGGGACCCTGAGACTGTGATCTGTAGTCACCCTAGAACTAGTTCAGTTCTACAACAGAACACCAGCGTGACTCAATGCTCAGCCAAACAAAGGACAGATCTGTAAGGGGAATGATAACATGAGTGAGGTGCTCACACCTCAGAATCATCAGCCACTTAAGGCCCAAAGTATTTACCTAAAGACAAATTCAGAAGGTTAGGAAAGTAAGAGAAATAGAAACAGCAGACATAGGAGGAAGGGAGTGACACTAGGTAGGTTCAAATTGTCAGTCTTTTGGTTACAAGCCAAGTCCAAACCCTTCGTGTCACCCACAGACCTTATGATGACCTCCTGTGACTGCCAGTGAAGACTGTAATACATATTCCTAACCATCTGAAACAGGGAATGAAAGTCCAGACTGCAGAAGTCTCTCCAGAGTTCTCTTAATTCCAGGAAGAGAAAAAAAACTCACGGCCAGGTGATACCAAATCATAGTGACTGTATAGGCATCCAGTTGATGTCAACTCATGGACTCTGTAGGAGGGGACAGACCTGCCCTGTGAGGCTGCAGGACTGTCATTCCTGACTGCAGTTGAAAGGCCCATCACTCTCTTGGGGAGCAGCTGGTGTTTCCTTCTGCCTGCTGACCTTGCAGCTTGCAGCAACCACGGCATCACTTGCATTACTAAGACCCTCCCCAGTGAGGCTGTGGGTGCCAGACCAGGAAGCCAAGTTTGAGAACCTTCGTGACTCCAAGTGCCATCTCCAGATGTGAACAGTGTATCGCCTTTCTGCCACAAAGTATGCACAGAAAGTGATAGTAAGCTCTTTGGGTCTCCCTAATTTGGCATTGCTATGTCCTGCAAGTGTATGGACAGTGGGTATGTCCCACTGAGTGGGGCACAGAGAGCTCGAGTCCACTGTGCATCACCTCCAGTCCCCATGGAGTGCTGGATCTGCACAGGCACCATAGTGTGTTCTTTGATAGAATGAAAATAGAATCTTTCAGTCTTTTGAGAAACCATTGACTGTTCTGCAATTGTTGTTAGGGACAATCAACTTGATTCCAGTCAATCCCCATGCAGTGTGCAGAGTGAATTGTCTTCCCAGACGTCCCAGGCTATTATCTTCAAGGGAGCAGATCCTTTGGTCTTTCGGTAGTTGAGTGTGCTAGAACCTATCACCTTTCCATTAGTGGCTGAGAGCTAATGATTGTGCAACTGGGATTCCTTCATCACACAGCACTGTTTTGTTATTAGAAGACAAAACTGTTTGTGCACAAGCACCCCAGGGGTATTTGTTCCCAGGACAGGTGTGGGAAGAAAGGGCTCAGGGTCTAGCCTGACTTCTTCCCTGGGAGCCAGGGAAACTGGCAAGGCTGCTGAGCCTGAAACTCCCCAGCCATGGAATGTGGCCAGCGCAGGGTCTAAGGTGCGCAGGCTCCTTTGGGGTGAAACTTGAACACAGATATTTAGAGGCCTAATGCAAGATGCTCAACGCTGTGCGAAGTTCAATGTGAGTAAGCAGGAGGATGGACATTGCCCGGGGGATTCTTCTCTCATAAGCGAGCAGACCTGCTGCAGAGATTCCTGAGTCTGGGAGACAGACTTACTACTGGAACTCAGAAACTTTCCTGGAGTCAATTCTGACTTACAGGGGCCCTGCTGTGGAGAGCAAACCTATTCCTTTGGATTTTCAAAAGAATAACTCTACTAAAGTAGAAGACTCACCCTTGTCCTGCAGAGCGGGTAGTGGTTTTGAACTGCCAACCTGGCAGTTAGGAGCCCATCCCATAACCCAGTAAGCCACCAGGGCTCCTCAATACTCAGAAAGCCAGAGCCCAGCAACTTGGGTGGGCATTTCCTTTTTGCTCTCTAAATATATTAGACGAACATATCCCAAGATCTGATTCTGAGCTAACAGGATTCATCTGTTCTCAGTTCTGCTCCCTTCAAGGATCCTCTTGGGCCAGCACAAAGGAAACCCACGAGTGTGGGGCCTTCTTCATGGTTTCAGAGCTTGATGAATATGCCTGGCATTGGCTTTGCTAACTGTCTTTTCAAACGGATCTCCTGATAGCGCTACAATCCCCCTGGCAGTGATTTATTTTTTAATATTTTGCACTTCGGGCTCTGATAAGTTCGGTGTTCCTTCTAAGCACTTGTACAAATTAGATTGCAGTCGCAGGAGTTTAGCATTTGTACATGTTCAATACGTCAAGGGCTGCTGAGCCGCCAATGCAGCTGTCGGTTTGCTTTTTGTGTCTCTGCTGAAGTCTGCCCTGCTCGAAAGCCTTCCGAGGCCAGACGTGCCCATGGAGAGACGTCCGTTGTCCTGAGACTGCAGCTTCTTATTATTTTTTTATGCTGCTTATGTGGCTGCTGTTGTTTTGGTGAATTCAGTGATAGTTTGTAGAGCGGGTCAGTTTTCCATTCAGCAATCGATGCACACCTTGGTTCAGCCCATTCATTACACTCCCCGCATGGTCCCACCACTGACCTCCTCTTCCTCCCTGTGTTTCCTGTCTCCATCCCTCCTGCTTTTCTAACCCTGCTGAGCCTTGTTCTTGAGAAAAGGCTGCCCTCCCAGCTCATCCAGTCGATTATTCTAAGGTGTGCACACCTCCTAGTGTTGTTGCTCCCCTCAGTCTATTGGTCAGCTGAACATTGAGTCGTGGAGGTGAATTCCGTTATACTTCCAAAGAACCAGAGTCTCAGTGGTTCCAACTATCTCCACACAACCAGGAAGCCTGGTCTCTCTTAGGATGATAGGTTTTGTTTCACACTTTTCTCCCACCCTACCTAGGACTGTCTAATGTGATCCCTTCGGAGCAGTTGTAAGTGGGAGCCAGGCACCATCTAGTACTTCTGGTCTCAGTTGTAGAGTCCAGCGGGATCTTCGTGAGGGCCCTTTCAGAGCAGTTGGAACTGGGCCTCAGACTTCCAGTCTGAGGATTTACTGAACTCTCCGGCAGAGTAAAAGTGATGCGGCAGGCTTCTGCTAAAGGTGATAGTTTGAAGCCCATCAGGAAAGAGAGAACGAGACTTTGTGGCATGGGCTTAACGATTGGCATCAGACAGATCTAGGTACGAATCTCTCTGTATCTGTTTGGGTTGCACATAAAAAACAAACAAAACAACTCAACGTGGCCTTGCAACCAAAGAAATGCCAGTGACCGGAGCCATGATGGGTTTCTGGGTCGTTTGCTGCATTTTTTCAGCTTCATCCTAAGAAGGGAGTCCCTTCAAGGCTGCTGACCTCCTTCCTGGGCTACCTACTTCCTCATCAGAAAACAGCAGGGGAAAGAAAGAGATGATGTCTCCCCCCCAGTCAGTGAGCAAGCATCATGGCCTGACTATGACTGGCTACAAAAATGCTCGAACATGATTGCGCAGGTCTGACTTATCTCAACCAATCATAACAGAAAAGGGTGACTGTGGAGGCTTTACCCAATGAAAACCAATACTAGAGTTGGAGGTGGAGACCAAGTCAAAATAAAAGCATGCTTCCCCCCAGAGGAGGAAGAAGTGGATGTGGACTCACACAGAAACTCACTGTCCTCTAGCCAACTGTGCCTCACAGTCACCCAATAGGACAGTGTATAGTGGACTCCTTTAGGTTTCTGAGACGTTAAGCCTTTACAAGAGCAAACAATCTTATCTTTCTCTCTTGGAACAGGTAGCAGGATCAAACTGCTGACCTTGTGACTAGCAGAGAAACTATAATGTTGATATTGCTGGCCCTGCTATTCTCAGTCTAATTATTCAATATCTCTGAGCCTTTTTCTCTCACCTATACTATAATAATTACATTGGTATCAATGTCACCGGCTACTATGGGGCTAAGGAATAAAATGGGGACTTTGTACTGTAAGTGGCGCACAGTAAGTGCTTAAAAGAAGTGTGCTGAAGAGAAGGAAAAATAAAAGCCCATTCATTGCATTTGACACTGCACTTTCACTTGTTACAAGTGACTTCCCCTCTTGGGTCAATCGATACTTCTTAAAAGGTCTATAAAGAGAAGACAAGGATGCTTCTATGAACTCATTCATGTGCTGATGTATCTGGACCTTATTTTGACAGAGACATTCTAACTAGACTGTTCTAATATATACAAAGAGTATAGCCAGATGATCTCAATCCACTGCCATTGAAGCCGATCCCATTCATAGGGACCATTTAGGACAGAGTAGAACTGATCTCTGGAGGTTTTGAGGTTGCAAATCTCTGTGGAAGCAGAATGCCTCCTCTTTCTCCTATGGAGCAGCTGGTGGCTATGAACCACCTACCTTGAGGTTACTAGTTCAGCACTTAGCCCCCTATGCTACCAGGAGAGAAATGGGGGTGGAAAAAGAAGAAGAAAATGAAGATAGGAGAAGGGGTACAATTTCATTGACACTTGGATGCATGCTATGAAGACCAGGGGTGGTGCAAATGTGTCAGGCTGCTAACAAGAGAACGTCCCTTTAAAGATAATATCAGTGATGTTCACAAAGTCATACCGGAGTGGGATGGATCCTAATGCCGTATGACTGGTGGCTTATAAAGAAAGAGGACAGACTTGGAGACAGAGTCAGACAGGGGAGAAGCTAGGGGACAGCACCACCACAAACAGCAGTGGAATAAACGCCAGGGCTGCGTGCAGTCTCTAGAAGCGACAGCTCCTCTCAAAGCAGCCCCCAAGAAGGAATCAGCTTGGTGGGACCTTGACTAGCCAGTCTGGCAAGACAATAGAGTTCTGACCTTTATGACAGCCTGCTTTGTGGCCATTTGCAATGCCTTCCCTGGGAAATGAGACTCCAAAAAATCTCACTGCCGTCAAGTTGATTCTGAGTCCTACCGACCCCATAGGGCTGCCGAGTGGGTTTTGAGACTGTAACTCTACGGGAACAGATAGCTTCATCCTTCCACCTTTCGCCCTCTGAGCAGCTTCAAAGTGGGAAGCTGGAGGTGAGCAAATCGACACATCACCCATAACTCCACCAGGGAGGATGGCACATCAACGCTCGCTCTCCAGACATCCAACCCCACTGCCCCTTGCTGAAGGGGCTCCCTTCTACCCTTGCTGTCAGGCCCCACTGACAGCCCCTCAATCACCATGACCTGAAAAGACATATCTGCTCTACACACAGTCACGCGGTCACTGTAATATCCACATCAGAGACTTCCGTGAGGATTGCCTAGGCAAAAGCATGCAAAGTTCTAAGCTGGGTATTGGGTACAGCCCCATGAAAACCAAGCCCACTGCCACAGAGTGGATCCCAGCTGTAGGACACAGTACAACCCCCCCGCTGAGGAGCAGCTGGTGGATTCAAACCACTAACCTTTTATTTAGCAACCAAGTGCCTTCACAATTGTGCCATCAGGGTCCCCTTTTCTTGGCTGCATCAACTCAATTCAACTCACTACCATTGAGTTGCGTCTGACCCACAGCAACCCTAGAGGACGGGGCAGAACTACCCACGTAGGATCCCAAGGCTGTCCATGTTTCACAGGGAGAAAACCTCCTCTTTTCCCCCCAAGGAATGATGGGTGGGTTCTGGCCACATAAAGAGCTTTAAATAAGGACCCGTTTTTATTATATTGGTATTTATGATTGTGGCTTATATTGTTTTCATCATTATTATGGTTATTATAATGACTATTATGATCTTGAGTATCTGTCTGCTGGGTTACGACTCCCTTTTGGATTTGAGTCTAGTAAAAGGGCTTCCAAGAGGCTCAGACTTCGTGGAAACTATTTGGTTCTCTGGAGGCTAATTGGAGGAGGAGGATTTCTGGGAATCCCCCCTCTGCCTTCCCGTGCCCATTCCACTATGCCATGCCTCTTCTCCAAGGCCGTCACTTGGGAGTCAGGGGACAAACCACACCCATGTCACTGTCAGAGGACGTGACGTCGGAATGGTTGTCTATAAAATGTTTGTGCAAGGTTGCAGCAGAAATGTAGTGTTCTTTGTTTTTTCCTGAACAAGCTCCCTGTAGCTTGTTATAATAACCCAAACATCTTCACATGCCTAGGTCATGTGTCTCACTATAACTACAAGGCTAAAACTCTTTCCTGATGGGCCTTTGGAACCTTCCGGTGAGCTCCTGTCAGAGCGGTCATGGTGACCTAGTGACAGGGATGCTTGGAATCCTATGGTCTCAACTGTCGGCGCTCCCAAACACTCAATGTTGCTGTCATTGCTGTCAGAGTCTTCACACTGCCCCCCCCCCACACAAGGTAAATGCTGACACAAAGTATGTGTGTATGTACTGTGATGAGAGCTGTATGAGCCCCCAATAAAATGATTGTTGTTTTTTTTTTAAAGAGAGAGAAATAAAAATAGGAAATGGGAGGGAGTACGAGTACTGAGTATAATTGTTCCATTCAACTTAAAGGTGATTTACTCATGGGAAGGGGTGCTCTGAAATTGATATTGTAATGATTTTACAGTTCCCACTGATATGATTGAATGATTAAACTATTGAATTATATGATACGTAAACTATGTGCCATACTGGAGTTGGAAACATGGGGAATTCAGGACAGATGATCCCTTCAGGACCAGTGGTGGGTGTGGTGATACTGGGAGGGTGGAGTGGAAGGGGGTAATCAATTGTAGGAATCTACATATGATCTCTCTGGAGTACGGACAGCAGGGAAGTGGGTGAAGGGACACAGCAGACTGAGTACGAGATGAAAAAGTAATAACAACATGTAAATTATTAAGGGTTCATGGATGAGGTGAGAGGGGGAAGGAAGGGGAAATATGGGGAGCTAGTACTGGGGGCCTAAGTGGAGGGAGGATGTTTCGGGGGTGATGATGGCAACGGGTGTGCAAATGTGGTAATGCATACAATTGACATACGTGTTGATCATAATGGACGTTGTGTGGGCCCCCAATGGAATGATTTTTTTAAAAAAGGAGGGAGAAAGAGGAGCTTATAACAAGGCCTCAAGTAGAAAATATTTGGAAATGAAGATGGCAACATGTGTGCAAATATCCTTGATACAAATGATGTATTGAGTGTTACGAGAGCTGTAAGAGTCCCCAGTAAAATTATTGGGGGAAAAAAGAAAAAGGAAAAAATAAAAGAGTCTTCATGCTCACGGGTTTTGTTCAACAGCTTGGTGTTTCAGCTACAAAACTGTGTCCATCAGTACTTATGAGCCTATATTCATAATTGAATTTAGACTGAAGTAGTAATTATAGGAGAAAAGGAAAAATTTAAAGGCATCTGCTCAGGGACTGTAACTCTCAAAACTCCCTCCTGCCCAGTCTGTGCAGACCCAGTCTGACTCAAGGACTGGGCAGGACTCTGCAAAGCTGTCAACCTCGATGTCGGCAGAAAGCCTCATCTTTCTCCCAAGACAGATGGGTGGTTTTGAACTGCAAACCTTGTGGGTAACAGCGCAGCATGTAACACACTGCACCACCAGGGCACCTTCGTGATAATGTAACCGGTAATTTAATTTAATGTGGAGTTTATAAAGCCATTCTGTTCTTAGTATTCACAGAATCTAATAAATACTACCTTCAAGCAATTTCTGCTGTATTCTATGATTAAATAGATAATAAGGAGGGTGATTGGTACTAAATTGATCATAAGGATTCTACGTGATCTGACAAAAGAGGAGGTTCCGGGGGGTAGGGACATGACACGAGCAGTTGTCATGAATGACACCAACCCTTGTGAGACCACTGCCTCCCCCCCTTCCTGGTTTTTGCTGTGCTGACTTCTCAGAGACACCTGAGCTCATTGTTACTCCAAGGAACTGCAGCTTCTCTGCTGCTTCTGCAGAAGCCTCTCCCTTGGACAGTCCCTCAAGGAGACCAACCTTCTGTCTCGGGCAGCTGATGAACCTCCATTCTGCTGCTCCAGCTGTGCCCACACTCATTGCTCTTGGGGAGATAACAGCTCAAGGGCGGTGGAGAGTGAGATTCCCTTCATTTTCAAGGGAAGGTGGAATTCCCCGGCCTCATTTCACTCCTAGACATTACAAACAAACTCCCCACACCCCACTGGCATCCAGCCCACCCTGACACTGTCTACGTGACTCTGTCTAAGGTTTCTGAGACAAGAACTGTGCATTTTAGGCCCAACACTGAACCTATTGCATGGCCAAGGTTCCTCCTTGCCTACCCACTGCAAACCAAGACTCCGAGAATTAAAACCACTTGGCAATGTTTGGGGAGGGAGAATTCTCCTCTTAATTTTGCCACTCATCTATATACAAGCCTAAAGGGCAAAGGGAACCTGCCAAATAGGATGCCCGAGGCTGTAAACCTTCCCAAGAGTCTTGTCGTTTGTTACAAGACTTGTGTAACCGCCATGCCACCAAGCTTGCCGCTGGCGTGTCAGCTCCGACTCACGGGCTCCCCTGTAGGACAGAGGAGAATTGCCTCCGTGAGTTTCTGAGTCTGAGAGGGTTTTGTTGTTGTTGTTGTGTGTGTGTTTTTTTTATCATTCTTTCATGTGTATTTATTTAACTGTCATTTAAAAATAAATTTGTTATCAATAGATTTTTAAAAGCATGACTAAAGCTATCATTTTACTGAGAGTTTTTGCACTGCTTATGATAATCCATACATCAATTGTATCAGACATATTCATACATATTTTTATAAACAGTTAGTTTCTATTGGACCCTTGGTATCACCTGCTTTTTTGCACTCTACTCTCTTTTTGTTACATTTATTAGGTCTGATTCTTTTAAAACATGTCTACCTGATTTTGTTCCTCTCATGAGTGTCTCAACTTTGGTCTGAGCGTTTGGCTAAAACCTCAAACTGTAGTTTCACCTTAGACTTTAGAAGGCCTAAGAATCAGCTGTCTAACTCAGGTCATTTCATTCTGAAAAGTTTTATGGAAATAAAGAGAAAGCCTCCGTCTTTCTCCTGCAGAGCACCTCGTGGTTTTGAACCACTGACCTTGCTGTTGCCAGCCCATGAGTAACTGGGGTTCCTTAAATCTGCAAAACGGGTGGGGTGGCGTTTGTTGTAAGTGGCTATTGTGTCCCTGAGTAAAAGCCTCCGCTAGTGTGATAGCGTGGATGCTGAGGATAGTCTGAGGAGCCGAGTGTCAGGAGCTGTTTCCTGCTCATTCTGCTTGACACCTGGGGGGTCCAAACCATCTTCCCCATCTGATTCACAATCCTTGGTCTCTGAGGCTCATGGTAAATCAGCAGCATGATGAACCCACCAGTGGGGGCATTGCCAGGGCAGTGTCACCCATTTTCCTTGCCTGCCGGAATCCAAAGCAGGGTCCTTCTGTCATCCCTATCCCTGACCTTGTCCCGACCTTGTCTCTTGGCCTCTCATCATCATTTTTTTTGTCCTTCCCTTCCCTCAAGCACTTTATGTATTTCTGCCTTGCAAATGCGCTGGCCTAGCTGGACACCTCCTCTACCCCTCGTCGGCCCCGCCCCCCAACCACACACACCTTCCCATGGATCATTTCACCACAGTGACCACTGCTGGTCCCGGGTGAGCTAATTGCAGGGCCCCCCTCGCCCCTGCATCTGGCCACAGGGAAGATGGCTGCCCAATTTGTATTATTTATGCTTTCCTCCTCCGTGTTTCCAGTATGTGCTTTTTGCATAACATATGTAAAGCTCTGCTGACTGTGAGAATTCATCTGGCTTGAGATGCTCAAAGGAGGGAGGGTGGGGGGAGGCCTGATTTGTGTGAATTCAAAAGGCCCAGACAGCTAGGTTCTCAGCTGTCTCTGAGGGAAAGGGGGGCGAGGAGGGGCATTGGCTCTAGTTTGAAGATGGCTTGTTGGCATTCTGTGGACCCAGTCTGGCAGGCCAGCGAGGCTTCATGCTTGGGGAGCTTCGATTGTGTCCAGCTTGCCTGGCCTCTTCCTTCCAATGCGCAAGACCAGGAACCACGGGTGATGGCCAAAACCCATCCCTGCATCCCAGTTACTGCCACAGAGCATCAGAGCCAGGGGTGCACCTTGGGGAAACTGCCTTAGCCCCCTCCTTGTCTAGGTGAGCAGACCCAGGCCCAGAATCTTGAAGAGTCCAATGCGCAAGACCAGGAACCACGGGTGATGGCCAAAACCCATCCCTGCATCCCAGTTACTGCCACAGAGCATCAGAGCCAGGGGTGCACCTTGGGGAAACTGCCTTAGCCCCCTCCTTGTCTAGGTGAGCAGACCCAGGCCCAGAATCTTGAAGAGCCTCCCCAAACTCACAGAACTGCCACAGCCCCTTTGTCCATGGTGCATCACGAGGGCTGGCCCTCCAATGCCCTTCCATCAAAGCAGTCTCCATGCTTCCAGGAGCCAGGCAGGCTTTCCGAGCACTTGACAGGCATTACCTGACAGCAGCTTCAGGTTAGCCAGTAAGCAAGGTTGGCATAGCCTGACCTTCCTTACTAATCTCTTGTGAACAATGCCACCTTTACTCAACACATGATTCTGCTTCTACCTACCACCTGTCTCTCTCTCCCAAGCCCACAGTGTCGCCCTTCAGAACTCAAGTCTCTTTTTCAAATGAACAGTCCCTGCAGATATGAGGTGGACACCGGTCAGGAGTAAAGCATGGACTTAATAATGGTTGCCTGCTATTTAGGGGTGTGTGTGGCATCACTGCCTCTGGTGGTCGTGGGAGCTACCCAGCACTGCTCCTGAGAGCCGCCACTGGATTTGAACCGCCAAGCCCGTGGGCCACAGTCCCGCACTCAACCACTTATGCTACTGGGGCTCAACCCAGTTGCCTGCTTTTTTGAGGTGAACTGTTTCCCAGGTTTCTCGAGGCAAATGTTCACTTCAGATTAGTAAGTAAGCACAAACAAACCTGTGCTGCTCTAGGGACTAGGACATCTGCCCCAGCTGGAAGTTCAGAGCTGGAATTCTCCCCTTGCCTGTAGAAGACCAGAATTTTATTTTATCAGGGAACGCTCATAAGATGTCGAACAGGTTCAGATGAGGATGGGCCATCTATTTCCAGAAATCCACAGGGAAAGCCTTATGGGCCACGATGGTCCAATCTTCAAAGGATCATAGGAGACTGTTAGACAGTCAGCGTTTCATCCTGTTACACAAGGACCCATTTGAGGGGAGCTGACAAAAGCAAAAGACCCGTACACTAGGACTTGTTCCTATTGTCTTCACTACCTCTATGGAGAAACTGAGGCAAGAGCGATAAAGACACTTTCCCAAGGTCACACAGTACTCTGCAGCAAAGCTCGGATTCGAACCTTGGTAGCGGGCTGAAGAATACCCCAGCTAACCACGGTGTTGGATGACCTTAGTAACCACAGAATGATCTCCAATCTTCTTTGAAATCTCACACCTCTGTAATCTGGACTCAGAGTAATCTGAACTCAGAGTCTGACTTTATCCATGCCATTTTTTTTTTTTGCTACTCCCCCAAATGTGATTCCTTTGCACTCGCTTCCCACTATGCACTCACCTGTTAGGAGGTGCCCCCATAATTCTCTTCTGGGAAGATGCTCTTGAATCCAGAGAAAGTGTTTACCTTAGGATGGGCCAATCTGAGCATCCCCTGCCAGTTGAGAACTTTGTGACTGGATGAGGCTAAAGATCTAAAGAGAGACTCTGACTTTGACTGTTTAAAAGGCAAACAAGATTCCTTCATTTCCATTATGAATCCCAGAGGCCAGGACTTGAAACTGGAGTTGGGGGCAGACACAAGGACACCACAAAATCCTGAAATGGAAGACACTTGGGGCATAAAAAAACAACAAAAGAAAACCCCCATTTCCCAACAGGTTCCTACTTACAGGGTTTAGCCGAAAGCACATATTTTGCAGGATATAACTCTGCATGACTGATGGCTTTATTCTCTAAGCCACTGGTTTCCAAACAGGAGTCTGCAAGTCTCATATGGACCCACAACACAAAGCCAAGGATGTGCTTTCTCTGTATGTTTACTAGAGTATATCACACATAGGGTATATGTGTCATTATAAATTTGAAGAAGTCCTTTCTTGGCAAAAGAAGTGTCATTTATTAAAAAACCATATGCTCGAACTTCTTCCATGTTATAAGATTATTCTTTTACAAAATAAAAGCACTTGTTATGTTGGGGGAATCTTAGGATACCATAATGAAATCTCTCTCTAGCAGATTTGTATTGTTTTAAATTTAATTAGTTCATGAAATCCAACACCAGGTAGTAAACTCCCAAGTCCACAATATCTGCCCTAGCTGGTTATGAGCCACTCTAAGTCAAAGTGCACAGGCACCCGTCATCTCTTCCCGGGGCTTTCATTGGCTGATAGAACCCTCCTTGGGCCCAGTCTTGACTCAGCCTTCTGGAATGTATGTCGCCCACTCCCCAAATGAGCACTTCCCATCACCCTTTTCTGCATGTTACCTAACCAGTGAGTGAGAGGGAGGCAAGGAAAGGGCTATGACACTTAAGGGCCATACTTTTCTCAGGGTTCCTGCTCTTGTAAAACAAGATGTTCATTACCCCAAAGTGGGTGCTTTCTATCATGTTATTCCAGCAGTGAGGAGTAAGGTGAAGAATTCCAGTGACGCTCTCCTCTTTATCCCTTTGACTTAGATTCCCCCCTGGGTACCCTTCCTGCTCACTCGTTCTTGACCTAGCTTGGTTTAAAAACACTTCATCCACTGTACAGTGAAAACACAGTAGACCCAGACCTTACTATGAGGACAGAAATAATCAAACCTGTAAGTATCCTTGAGAAAGTGACATAAAGTATCGTGATCACCCCTTTATTCTCTCACACTCCTCTCCATCTCCCCACCCGCTCTTTACCACCTGCTTTCTGCAACATTTAAAATATATATTTAGTTTATACTTCCCCATATTGATATTCTCAGTAGGATCTATGGTGTCTCACGTGATTTAAGGAATGGATTTTAAATAATTTTAATCCAAAGATCTTTCACAGAGAAGAAACTGAAGGGATCAAAGTCCTTTGATTAAGAATGTAACAGAGCCTTGAGAAAAGGCTGATCTTCACACGTTTCTCTTGCTAACCCAGGGAGGGGCCACCAAATGGCCAAAAGGAGGAAGGAGAGCTATGAAGCAAAGAACTGAACACTACCACTTACTGAGTTCACAGAGACAGCGGCTGGCATGTGCTGTGGTTGTTTTAACAGCTCTATTGGATTAGCAATTCATTAATTCCATATATTAAGAAGAGTTGTGTAGTCATCACTACAATCAATTTTCGAACATGTTCTTTATTGCAGTCATTGCTGTTAGCTCTTCATTTCCCCCAAGCCCTCTTCCATACTCCCAAGAAACCATTAAATCAATAAATGAGTCTCTGTAGATTTATCTATTCTGGATTTCATGTATAGAAAAACACACACAAAAAGAAAAAAACTAACAAAGTAAAATAGAGAAAAACCTCAATTAAAAAAAAGATATATAACAAATTTAAAAAAAAATCAAAAGGGAGTCCAAGATGATAAGGTGTCACATTTTAACCTCACTGCATCTGCCATGATCCACTTTCCAGTGCACCCTGCATGATAGCAGAGCTATGCACACCCCTGGTCTGTGCTCAGAGGAGACCCACCAGAGGCTTGATCCATCTAGTTCCCTCTCATTTTGTGGCTTTTCCCCCCAATCAAAACAACTTTAAGATAGATCAAAAGGGAGATCAGATATTATATCTTAACCTAACTACAACTGCAATAATTGACTTAACAGTTCTCTCTGTCCGATAACAAGCCTATTCACATCCCTTGACTATAGTCAGAGGGGATTCATTGGAGGCTTAGTCTAGGTATGGACCCTGCAACTCAATTGTGGACTCCCATTGTTATCTATAGCCTTCCGCAGCAAACCAGGTGTTCACAAGTTAAGCTCTGATTCTCTTCCCTCCTTCAGATTTGGATTTTATTATTTACAATCCTCGGATCACACAGACTGGTGTACTTTCTCAATATGGACCTAATTGATGCCTCACTTAGATAGCTGCTTGCTTGAAGACAAGCTTCTAAGACCCCAGATGCTATTCTTTCTGACAGCTGTGTACCCTCTAGTTTCTTCACCACACTTTGCTGTAGCACTCATATCTTCAGTGATCTATTCACGAGGGCAAGCAAGTTTTGAGCAGGTCTGCATCATAAGAAGTAACTGTTTTTAGATTAGGGCTTAAACACCGACTCCTTCCTTGCATAATAGTCAACCCCCTCAGGGGAAAAATTAAGTATACAGCCTTTCATCACTGACCTACAGAGTATATTTTCAGTTGCTCAATTCATCAATTCGTGTGTGAATTCATTTGTTTATTAAATATGAATCGAGCAAAGACTAAATGAAAAACCTCTACAAGGCCCTCAGGAAAGATTCACCTAAGAATTACGTACTGAAGCATCCATCCCAGAGTTTAGCAATGGGCATCACCTTGACACGCTGCTAGGTGAGGGCAGTGGGGTTCTTGTTGAGAAAGCAAAAGATCTTGGGAGTGTCTTATCTTTATCTTCATTAAAATGAGCAACAGATCAAGGACTTCAGAAGGCATGTCATTGTTCCAAAGCTAAACTTACCCTCTCACTGAGGGAGCCTCTTGGGCTTTTCTTATAGAATTACTGATATGATAAACGATATTTTCTGCTTTCTTCTTTTGACTAGGGTTTTTCAATGTTTTGTCCAGATCCTTGTTGATTTTTGTTTAGTTTGTTTTTGGTGGGGTTTTTTGTTTGTTGTGGGTTTTTGTTTGGTTAGTTGTTGTTGGGTTTTGTTTGTTTGCTTTCCGTCTGTATCTTCTATGATCTTCTGTATATGAAACCCCGGATGGGATGATCTACAGAGACAGTAACTGGACTGATATTGCCCAGGAGCATGGGTGGTGGTGGAATGGGGAACTAATAGCAATGAGTACGAGAAGAAGATATTCTTGATTTTGGTAATGAATGCACAAATCTTCCCAATATGATGGATGGATTAAATTGTATGATGTGTGAAGTATATGGCAATAAAACTATTTTTAAAAGATATATGAACCAGAAGCCAATAAATAAGGAAGCCAGTTTCAGAAATTGTATCTTTATTACAGGAGGTGGTGGTAGTAAATGTCAAATAGAACCAACAGTGCAGTGATATCAGTACTTCAGGTCTGCCTGAGCCCCCTAGACCAACAAATGCTCCAGAGATGGTGTGTAACTGGAGTTCTGATCCAGACATGATTCATCTGTTTTGGTTTGAGCAGCTCTGTAGAACAGAATCAGTCATATTTGGGAGGCACCTAGAAGATGGACCACATTGACTACTGAGAACAGATGCGGGATTACCAACTGCAATTCTGAGGTCCAGGAGTATGGAGTCCTGACCGGGAGCTGCTTTCTGATGTATGAAGGATGTGCATGCTAACCAGCGAGTGGGGCTGTGTGTTAGGCTGAATGGACCAAAGAAACAGATCCAGAGACACTGGGGATGTAAGGAAGAGCTTTATATCAAAGAGCAATTTTCAAGGGAGTAAACATCCCAGCACCTTCCAGATCAAGTCCCTAAGTCTGATATTAGCCTGTCTGATACTAGTCCAAAAATTCCTCTTGAGACTCCCATTTCCACTTGCAATGATACCAAATGCAGGAAGATCACAGGCCGGGGGGTGAAAAGTCTTTTGGATCCAATGGATGCCGTGGAAGCATGACAGGGAGGTTTCCCTGGGTCTCTGCCACGTGGCTCATTCAGGTCTCCACATGACTTGTCTACAGGAAGACGCAGGCAGAGAGAGGGAGCGTAGGACCCACCTCCAGGAAGAAAGAGAGGAAGTTTTCAGACTCCTCAGGAGAAGGCCACACCCACAAAGAGGGATCATCAGGCTGAGACTTGATTGACAGCCTAGACGCCACCTCTTCACTCTTCATATCCTCAAGCGACAGAGAGTCTGTAGCTGCCACAGGTTGTTTCTGATTGTTTTACAAGACAGTGGATGACAAGAGAAGAAATTTCCTGTTGGGCTGGTACTGCAGGGTGGAGAAATACACTTTTCTGCCTGTGGCCCTTCTAGACCTGACATGTGTGTGGGTTGTGTTTTGGTAATTCGTGGTTACGTATAATAAGGTCAGGAAGCGATCTGATCACAGTACCCAGAGGCAGGGTGTTGGCATATGAAGCCAGTGACCCTGTTCACTGTGTGGATTTCCGGAGCTGTGCATCTTGACAGGGGAAGATAGTCTCATGTTTCTCTCATAGAGATGATGGTGGGCTTGACATCATCACCAGGGGCCCTTACCTGAGGCTGTTAGTGCCACTTAGAACAATGGTGTGTCTTATAGCCAATGGCCTCTTACCCACGGCCTATGACTCTGTCCTGAATCAAAGTGATCCTATAGGGTTTCCAAGACTGCAAGCCTTTAGAAAGGCAGAGTGCCTCTTCTTTCTCCCACTGAGCAGCTGGTGGGTTTGAACTGCGAACCCTCAGTTAGCAGACCAATGCTGGACTCACTGTGCCAGCATGCCCTCTTATATTAGATGAAACGCTACATTGTCTGCGACTTCTCCTCCTAGGTCAGAGAAGTAAGAGAAGATAAACTTTTCACTTAGCTTCAAATTTGGGAGCAAGAGTAGAAGGCTTTGGGTTAATGTAATTTTAAAATGATCTGTGTGTTTCATTTATTCTCAGTCTCCTTGGCCTTAGAAACCTAGCATAGCTTAGTGCAGTTTCTTAGCATTAGTCTACAGGTGTACAAAGAACAAAAAAAATACCATTGTGAATGAGGGGAAAATGATCACAAATGATTTCTTTTTTTTAATCATCTTATTGGGGGCTCATACAACTCTTATCACAATCCATACATATATCCATTGTGTCAAGCATATTTGTACATTTGTTGCCATTACCATTCTCAAAACATTTGCTTTCTACTTGAGCCCTTAGTTTCAGCTCCTCATTTTTCCCCTCCCTCCTTGTCCCCCACCCCGACTCTCACAAATCCTTGACCATTTATAAATTATTATTATTTTATCATGTCCAACATCTCCTTTCACCCACTGTTCTATTGTCCATCCCCCAGGGATGGGGTGATATGTAGATCCTTGTGATCAGTTCCTCCTTTCTACCCCACCTCCCTCTTCCCCTCCCAGTATCACTGCTCTCATTATTGGACCTGAGGGATTTATCTGTCCTGGATTCCTTCTTTCCAGTTCTTATCTGTACCAGTGTACATCCTCTGGTCTAGCCAGATTTATAAATATATTGCACCCTGACTGGCTCATCCACTCCCCACAATTCTTCGGTAAGGGGATATCTAGTTACCTAAAGATGGGTTTTGAGTCTCCACACCCCACTCCCACTAATTCACAATGATAGAATTATTTGCTCTTTGATGCCGGATCCCTGATCTCTTCAATACCTCATGATCACACAGGCTGGCATGCTTCTTCTATGTGGACTTTGCTATTTCTCAGATAGATGGCACCTTGTTTATCTTCAAGCCTGTATGACCATAGGCACTATATCTTTTGATAACCAGTCACCATCAGCTTTCTTCACATCTGCTTATGCACCTGCTTTGTTTTCAGAGATCATGGCAGGAAAGTGAGCATCATGGAATGTCTGGTTAATAGAACAAAGTGTTCTTGCATTGATGGAGTACTTCAGTAGAGGCCCAATGTCCACCTGCTACCTTAAAACTAAATTCCCATAATCATATATAAATATATTTACATATGTACATGCCTGTATTTTAGACCTCTATAAATGCCCTTTGCCTCCTAGTTCTTTCTTCTATTTCTTTTTACTTTCCTTGTCCCACTATCACGCTCAGCCTTCATTTGGGTTTCAGTAATTCCTCTCAGTTACACTGACCTTGATCAAGCCCTACCAGATCTCCTACACCCTCCTCACCATCAATTTTGGCTCATTTGTTGTTTCCTTGGCCTGCGTTTGTTAACACCCACTTCTGTTCCCCCCTCCTTCCCCTCGCCCACGTGCCCTAGGAATGGTAGGTCCGTTGTTTTCTTCTCCAGATTGTTTATCCCTCCTGTCTTATCTAGATAAACCTGCAGAGATGATAATAATATGCACAAAAAAACAAGATAGCAAAACAAAGCAACAACAAACCAACAACAATAAAAAAGAAAAGCCTGTCAATAGGTCTATTTGTTGACCTTTGGGGGTGTTTTCCAGTCAAGTCTGATGGTGAGCCATGCCCTGGCCCCAAAATCTATTTTTCCTATTCCCTGGGGACTCCCTTGTTCTGTTCCCCTTGTTTTACTGTTGCATGTCATTAGAGTTTTGCCTTGGTGTGGTGTGGTCAGATCGGATGCAATTCCCACAGTGTCTTCAGTGTTGTCCCCTGTAGGTCTATGGGTCAGTGAGGGATGTCGTGTCTCATAGTGGGGCCAACCATATGGTCCTCTCTGTGCATTAGCTGCTCTGAGAAGGGCTTGATGGGCTAAGATTCGCTCCACTTTCTTCCTTCCCCTTGATTTGCCCCAGTGTGCTCTGATCAGGCATGTCCCTCCCCCTGAGCTGTAGCTTCAGTGCTGTCCTCTGAAGTAAATTCTTCTGGGGGTGGTGTGGGGGTTGTCCATGTAGTTGGGATTAGGGCTGGTCCCCACAAATGATTTCTTTTAACTTAAATGGAATCTCTCTCTCTCTCTCTCTCTCTCTCTCTGATAATGTTCTCTATTTGAAAAAACTCATTTTCCAAATGAGTTTTGATCGGTTGCATAAGGCATAATTTAAGGAAACCGTTACTTGAGCTATGCAGACATCTTGCCAGTAGAGTCTAAAATGTTTTAACTCTAGAGACTAAAGGGTCTTTTTGTGTTTCACTTTATTCTTCTAAGCATTCATTGAGTTCCTACATGTGAAATTGTATTACTGTTTCATTTCCAGAGATCTATGATCTAAAGGAGGTAAAAGCAAACCCCACTGCTGTTGATATTTGTTCTGATGTAGAGTCATCCTGCACAGGGTTTCTGAGGTGGTATGTTTCTACAGAAGCAGGTAGCCCATCTTTCTCCAGGGATGGAGGATTTGAACAAGTGACTCAGCTGTTGTCCGTTCACTGCTTACCCAACTGTGCCAGCAGGAAGGGCACTCACCGTGAATCACACAGGATGAGCTAAACCTCCAAGGAACAAGGAGATGGGTCTGAAGCCCCAGGATATCCGTGTGAGACTTTCCTTATTTGCCGGCATTGGAGGTGCCTTTCAAAAAGCAGAACAAGTGTAGCTCTCCTCCGCTGGTCATGACTGAAATGTGGCTGCCTCAGGGCAGAACCCAGGTGAACTTTAGAACCATGTCCTAACCACGGTCCTTTTGTGACTGCAGTAAAGGGGTAATGGCCATCACCTTGAACATACAATTTGAAACCCTCCCAGCCTACCAGATTCCCCATTCTTCATAGACTGGTTTTCCTTGGTTTCTCCCAGTGATACTTACTCCCATTGAGTAGATTCTGATGCCTCGTGGTCCTATAGGACAGGGTTTTTGAGATGCTTACTCTATAGAAGTGAAAAAGCCTTTTCCCCCTAAAGTGGCCCGTGGGTTCGAACAGCTGACCTTCTGATGAGTAGCCCAACTTGTACCCCACTACACCACCAGGGCTCTTTTACGCAGCAGCAGGTTTAATAGTCATCAGTTACTCTCCTACCCCATTCCACACTGCCCAGCCCTTCCTCCTTCCTACCTAAATTTTCTTCCTCTCCACCTTTGAGATGTCTCGCTTTTTATTATGGGGAAAATTAAATATAGTAGAGCATTTTCTATTCAACATGTTTTACATG
>PVJH01029511.1:0-25942 GCA_004026705.1 Nesogale talazaci
ATACCTATATCATACCCATATATCATATTAATCCACATAATCCATACTACACACACAACACTGCATATATCACACTGCACACATATCATACTAACATACATATGAACAATCTAATTTTTTGTATGAGAGTACTTGCACGTCTCCTGCACAACTCAGTGATTCACGGAGTTACCTCATGAAGAGGGAGGAAGCCCTGCTTTTCATACTGGGAAGGGATTTGCTTTCTTTCAGTCACACAAACAAAACTAACACTCAATTTAGTGAAAACAAGAGTTCAAGCAAGCACTCTCGCATGCAAGAGAATAGGCAAGGAACACAGAAAAAAACTAAATAGAATGAAATGTCACAGGGCACTTTAACTTCCCAATAACTTACTTCTAGACTGGACAAACCAGATATGATAAATCTAGAATGAGCCCCCAAATAAGATATTTTGTCCTGCAGAAGAATATCAAGTCCTGCCACTGGTGCTGAGTTTGGGTGTCTTGGCTGCAGTTAGGGTGCTAGCTAGATGTATGTGTGCTTCATGTTCTGAGAACTTTCAAAAATGTGGGCTGCCTGACTGCTATCACTCTACTTACAGTCTGTGTCACTACAACTGGGCAGGGGGTGGTGTGGGAGCCCCCTCCCTTTTCTCCTTCCTCCTCCTCTGCCCCTTCCTGACCCGGGGTACATTGGTGCCCCTTCTCCCCATCAGTTCCCCCACTTCACCGCACTCCATTCTCAACAGTTGGCTACAAATAAACCACTTTTGTCCAAGAACTGAGCAGCTAGGAAGAAATTCGACAAAGGCATAGGCAGAAAGAAACCTAATGAGCCAACATATCACCTCCATCCCCAAACAGAACCCTAGGCATGCTTTTTCAGTGTACTTGAAGGGTTTTCCAGGCTAGATCGTCTGGTAGACAAAGCAAGCCTCATTAAATTAAAAAAGAAAAACATATAATTTTAGAAAGCATCTCCCCAGATAACAGTGCTATAAAATTAGAAATCAATAATAAGGACAAGAAGTCAAAATATGGAAATTGAATAATATCCTGCTTAAACAGGGCTGAGAAGAAATTGCATACACACAATAAAATACTAAGCAATGTTCAGAATAATGAGGAATCTGCAAAACACCTCATAATGTGGACAAATTTGGAGAATATTATTCTGAGTGAAATTAGTGAACCCAAAAGGACAAATATTGTGTGAAATAACTATTACAAAATGTTGGGAAAGAGGGAAGAGGGCAGCCAGATAGCAAGCTCACTCCTGGAGCTCCTGGAGATCACACAGTTCACAATTGCAAGGAGTTGGAAGCAGTCCATATTCCCATCAACTGATGAATGGATTAAAAAATTGTGGTACATACATACAATGGAGTACTATGCATCGTTGAAAAGCAGTGATGAACGCATGAAGCACGTCACCGCATGGGAAGAACTGGAGGAAATTA
Organism: Nesogale talazaci; assembly: GCA_004026705.1. Classification (NCBI taxonomy): domain Eukaryota; kingdom Metazoa; phylum Chordata; class Mammalia; order Afrosoricida; family Tenrecidae; genus Nesogale; species Nesogale talazaci. The sequence goes on from PVJH01029511.1 coordinate 1,442, forward strand.
TGCTAAGTGAAGTTAGCCAAGTGCCAAAGGACAGGTACAATATGAATCCGCTGAGGTAAGCATATTAATAATTTTTAAATTGGAAAGGGACATCGAGAAAAAGCTACTATATAGAGAAAATCCTGGGAGAAGGTCCAGGTAATATGGCAGGGGCCAGATAAAATCTAGGGCTACATATGGTAGCCAACTAGGGGTGAGGGGTGAGGGGGGCGCAGATGGCGATGGGTAAAAAGGGAAAGGGGCACTAAACCATCAAAGGGGAGAGTATTGTTTATATCTACACAGGGAAAGAGGGACCAAACTTGAACCTGGAGATGCAGGATGTGAATGCAGCAGGACAGCATGGAATGGAGAACCAGTGGAGGGACCTGAGAATACAACCCCAACACCAACTATAGGGGCAGTCACCTCTCTACTAGAGGAAGTTGCCTTGGAGGCCAGCACTGAAGCTGAAGCTTGGGGAGTGAGATAAGCCTGACCAGAGCACATGAGAACAAATGAAAACAGAGGAAGAGAGAATGACCTGCATCATATGATGGCCCATCGAGCCTTCAGGACGATATTCCCACTCAGAACAGCTAATGCACAAAGAGGACTATACGGCCGGCCCCACTATGAAATACGGCTATCCTCGCTGACCTAAGGCCTATCGGGGCCAGGATGAAGAAACAGGGTCAAGATTATACCCTGTTGGACACAACCACACCAATGCAAAGCACTAAGAGTGTGTAACAGAGTGTAGATTCACAGATGGAGTGCCAAGCATATACTTTGGGGCCAGGGTATTGGTACCCCATCTGAATGAACCAAGGGTTACTCTAGGACATCAACTACAGACCTTGAACTTTATACAGGTTTTTATATTGCTATTATTTTTATTATTCTGTTACATATTGTATAGTACATTGAGGGGGTTTCTTGCTGTTGTTATAATTGTTTTATTTGCTTCAGTTGCTTCATTTTAGGAGACCTTTTTGTGCATATTGTTACCTCTGCAGGTCTATCTAGAAAAGATAGACTGGACAAAGAGTTTGGAGGTGAAAATGATAGGACTGATGGTTCCAGGGTAGGGGACAGGGAAGAGGGGGAGGAGGGGGAAAGGTGGTGATGTTGATCAGCCCAAGAAAAAGGGAATAAAAATGGATATGAATTCAGTGACAAGGTGGATGAGAGAAGGCCAATAGTGATTGATTAAGACCAATGTAACAGAGAGAAAATACTGAAACCCAAATGGAGATTGAGCATGATAGTGGAACAATAGGGAAGCAAATGGAAATAGAGGAAGGAACTGGGGGATAATGGGCATTTATAGAGGTTCAAATACAGGTGTGTACATAGGGGCATATATTTATAAGTGATGAGGGGGAAAGAGATTAACATGCACACTTATAGGGTTAGTAGTAGGACAACAGATGGGCATTGGCCCTCCACTCAAGTACCTCCTCAGTTCAAGAACACTTTGTTCTGTTAAATTGGCATTCCAAGATGCTCACCTTTCCGACACGATCACTGAAGACAAATGTGTGTATAAACAAAGGTGGTGAAGAAAGCTGATGGTGCCCGGCTATCAAAAGATGGAGCATCTGTGGTCTTAAAGCTTGAAAGTAAACAAGCAGCCATCTAGCTCAGAAGCAACAAAGCCCACATGGAAGAAGCACACTAGCTTGTGGGATCACAAGGTGTCAAAGGGATTAGAGATCAGGCTTCAAGAACTCAAAAGCATAACATTGCATGCTCACTTTCCTGATATGATTGCTGAGGACAAATGTGTGCATAAGCTAATGTGGTGAAGAAAGCTGATGGTGGCCAGCTACCAAAAGATATCGCATCTGGGGTCTTAAAGGCTTGAGTAAACAAGCAGCCATTCAGCTCAGAAGCAATAAAGCCCACATGGAAGAAGCACACCAGCCTGTGTGATCATGAGGTGGTGAAAGGATCCGGTGTCTGGCAATGAGCTAAAATTATATTATTAATGAGGGGGGGTACAGATTGGGGACCCAAAGCCCATCAATAGGTGAGGTAACATCCTCTTGCAGTGGGGTTACAACGAGGAGATGAGCCAGATACAAGGTAGTAGCAATGAAATGTGCAACCTTCCTCTATTCCCAAATGCTCCTCCGACCCACTATCATGACCCCAATTCTACCACATAAATCTAGCTAGACCAGGAGATGTACAGTAAAGTTAGAAACATGGGAAATTTAGGATAGATGATCCCTCAAGACCAGTAATAGGAGTGGTAATACCAGGAGGGAGGAGGGATGGAGGAATAGAAAGGGAGAACCAACTTCAGGGATCTACAGGTAACCTTCTCTCTGGGACACAGACAAGAGAGAAGCGAGTGCTGAGACACATTGGACAGTGTACAGGATGAAAAAAATAACAATTTGTAAATTACTAAGGGTTTAAGGGGAAGGGGTGGAGCAAGGGTAATATAGGGGGCTGATACTGGGAACGTGAAGGGAGGGAGGATGTTTTGAGAGTGATGATGGCAATAAGTGTGTAAACGTTGCCTGCATACAATTGATGTTTGTATGGATTGTGATGGAAGTTATATGGGCCCCCGATAAAATGATTCATTAAAAAAAGTCAATAAAATGTTTTCATGCTAAAAGCAAAACAAAATAAAATACTATTGATGTTTTTGGGATGAGAGGGAAGTCACTGCCTACATTGTAGACAACTGTTAACTTGGATGAAGGGGAAGACAAATTTTTTTTTTTTGTGGACATCACTGCCTCTGGTGGTCGTGGGCGCTATCCAGCTGCCACTGGATTTGAACCGCCAAGCCCACGGGCTGCAGTTCCGCACTCAACCACTTACGCCACCAGGGCTCAGCCCGACAAAATTTAATAAGAGGGAAGTTGGCAAAAATAGAGATAGGAGAATGTTTGAAAGAGTTAAAGCAAATAGATAAATATTGTTAATATGTAATTACTGTGATCTATGAGTGGATGCAAAGATACAAACTAGATGAATAGGAAGCAGAGAGGGAGTATTACTATGAACATATGTAGGTTTGACAGAGAATATTTATATTTACTTACCTTTGCTGAAAGTACTTGTATCTATGAGGGTGGTGGAGCACATTGGATTTAAACTTATGAAAACTTCTTAGACCTAAACAAACACATTGAGAGAATGAGTCATTGCGCCTGGAGTCATAAGACTGTACAGTCAAGGGACACCCAAGTGAATTGGCATAATATATTTCAAAGAATGTTCTACATTCCTCTTTGATGAATAGTGACTCAGGTCTTTAAAGCTCATAAGTGTTGATCTAAGGTGCAACAATTGTTCTTTCACCATCTAGAGGAAAGAAAAATCATAAAACTTGAATAATGGCTTTCATGAACATCAATCTCCATGACTTGAGCCCAGAACTAGTTGGTTCCCAGCTACCCCTGCCAACTGCGCTGGAAAGAATCTTATTAGAAGTTCCGTGGTCATATGGTAGAAAAAATGTGAAACAAAACTCAAAAGTGTAAAAGAAAACAAGATTAATAAATCAGATAGACTAGTAAGTCCATGAGTCTATGCCCGTTAGTCAACTTTTAGGTCTAGAAATAAGTTCACCCATATGGCTCATTAATCAGCCAAATTATAGGTCTATAAATAGAACAGAAACAGTAATGAGATACACATACCTTAGAACAGAGGTTCTCAACCTTCCTAATGCCGTGACCCTTTAATATAGTTCCTTATGTTATTGTGATCCCTGACCATAAAATTGCTTTTGTTGCTACTTCATAACTGTAATTTTGCTACTGTTATTAATTGTAATGTAAATATATGATATGCAGGATATATTTCATTGTTGCAAATTGAAAATAATTAAAGCATAGTGATTAATCAAAAAACCAATATGTAATTATCTATTGTGAGATATTTATTTCTAATTACAAATAAATGAAATTTTGTCTGGAAGCATGGTTAGCATGGGTAACAGTCTTCACACTGGGTACTCATATGTGGACGTGTCTGCCTTGTGGGCAGACCGGCCTCGAGAAGGATAGAGAGAGGAGCAGTGTCTTGGTTCCTAAGATGATAGGATAACACATTCCCCATGGTTTTAGGTCACTCCTGTGAGAAGGTTCATTCAATCCCCAAAGGGGTCATGACCCATAGCTTGAGAACTACTGCCTTAGAATAATCAACCATTTGGTATCAAAGGGCTGCATCTATCCAAGGACAAACTCTGAAGGATCAAAGTATACAAAAAAGTATATAAAAAAAATTCTGTGAACATGGGGGATAAGTGATTGTAAGTTGAGGGGATTGCAATGAACGTGGTGAAACAAATGTGTATTAATTTGATTGTACATCTGATATGCTCCTTTACAAAGAAGCAGCTTTTTGTATTGCTGATGTTTCCGTTATTTTTCTGCTTACAGTTCATTCAATTTTGCTTGGAACTTTATCATTTCATTTCTTCTTTTGTTGGAGAGATTGTTCTGTTATCCTTGTTCTGATTCTTGGAGGTTTTGTGTAAAGTTGCTGATTTTTGGATTTCTCCTTATTTCTCATTTAGGTATTGATTCCTATAAATTGTCTTCTGATAATTGCTTTTCCCATGTCATAAAAGTTCTAGTATGATGTGTTAGTATTATCATTTGTTTCAAGGAATTTCTTAATTTCACCCCTTATTTGATATATTAACTAACTATATGTTTTTAAGTAATATGTTGTTCAATCTCCATGTAGTTGCCTTTATGTTATTGTTGCTTTTGTTGCTGATTTCCAGTTTTATAGAGTTGTGATCTGAGAAGATGGATTGTAAAATATTTATATTTTTGAATTTGTGGAGGCTTACTTGTAACTTGACATATGATCTGTTCTAGAGTATATACCATGTGCATTGGAGAAGAATGTGTATTGCATTATTGGATGGTGTGCTCTATGGCATGGAGGTGAAGTTTATTGGTTGTGTTGTTTAACGCTTCAGTATCTTTATTGAGTTTTTCTTCATGATCTGTCTGTCCTTGAGAATGGCATGCTAAAGTCTAAAATTGTTGTTGAGTTGTTTATTTGTGAGCATTTGATTTGTGTATTTTCAGGGTCTTTAATTGGGTGCAAATGTTTATTAAGGTTATATGTTCTTGGTATTTTGTTCCTTCAATCATTATATAGCGCCCATTCTTCTATATCCACTTGTTGTTTTTCTTGAAAACTATTTTCTCAGAGATTAATATAGAGACTTTGGTATTGGCTTGATAGATTTTTTTCCTATTCTTTGATTTTTAGTCCATTTTTTCTTTGAGGTTAAGGTGTGTCTCTTGTAGACAGCAGATCTTGGAGGCACCAATCAAAAGAGAGTCTCAGACTGAATTATAAAATAAGACCCATCTTTTGATTGGTATATTTAATTCATTTGTGTTCATTGTTATCCTTGATAAATATAGGTTTGTTTCTATCATTTTGCCATATTTGTATTTGGTTTCTTTTTTCTTTTTGTGGTGTTATCAGTACCTTTGTCCTCTTCTATTTCTATGTTACTTTGAGTAATACTTTCATCATATTGGTTTCTGGATAGTGTTGTCTGTCTGATGCTCTCAACTTTCCCTGTTGTTGTTGTTGTTGTTGTTGTTGTTGATGATGATTCTCTTTCTGTAGTGATTCAGTTAATATTTTTTGTAATGGTGGTCTTGATTTTATGAATTCCTTTAGTTTTTAGTTGCCTGGAAATAATCTTCCTTCATATCTAAAGAATATTTTTACTGTTTATAGAATTCGTGCTTGATAAAAGAGACAATAGACCAGCATGAAGATGATAATGTCTGTTGCTATTATATTTGGGCATATCAATGAACTCAGAGGGAGGAAGAAAAAAAAGTCTTTGTTTGGCCTGGGATCTCAAGGAGGTGAGTTTTTGCCTCCAGGGGAATGGGTATTGTCAGGAGGGTGCAGAAACACTGGAAAAAGACACTGGAAGAGAAAATGGAAGAGAACTCCAAAAGCATAAGAGTATTTAAAGAAACAAAATGAATGAAACAGAGAAAAAAGAAGCAAATAAGACCACTTGTAGGTGTGAAACCTGCTCTTTGATAGTGTTATCTTGTTAACCTGTGTGCTGTGTGTTGTAAATGGGAAAAATGGAGTAGGGAACCAGAATCCAAAGCAAGAAGGAGGGAGGAAGTGAAGAAAAAAGAAAAAAGTGAAGTTACATTTGGGTACTGAATATATTAGCACCAAGTTTCTCACATGGAGCTATCTCCCAGAGACCATGAAGATAAGAGGTTTGGCCAGGTGTGTTGCATTAGGAACTTGTGTCAAGGAATGAGACTCACAGATGTAGCTTATGCCTTTGGTCAATTGTCAAGGGGAGTGTGTCGGCGGGCATTGCTAAGGTGCCACTTTAAGAAACTTGGGCTTATTGATCTTTATGTTAAGGTTCTCGCTGCTAGGAAGTGCAGAATTTCTCTTCTCTGGCAGTTGCTAAGGAAATCATCCCATGCTTCTTATTTGGCAGCCATCTTGCTTCCTTTCCAAAGAATGCTCTTAAGATTTTCATGCACTCCACGTATGTCTCTAACTTTCCAACAAGAACACCTTGAGTTAAACTATTCATAATTCCTACATATTTTCATCCAGCATGTGTAAAAGCTAAAACAAAACAAAAGCTACATCAGTTGTGATCGAGTTGATTTTGACTCCTGGTAGTCTCATATCTGTCAGAATAGAATTGTCCTTTGCAAGATTTTCAATGGCTGAATGTTTAAAAGTAGATCACCAGGACTTACTTTAGAGGCACCTCTGAGGGGACTTGAGCCACCCACTTTTTGGTTAGCAGCCAAGTGCATTAGCCAACTGTATAATTCAGGAATTCCAATTGAGCATATTTTTTGCTATAACGTGCCATGGAGTCAATTCCGGATCACAGCGATGCTTTAGGACAGAGTAGAACTGCCCTAGGATAGCCTGGTCGGAACTGCTGCTAACTGCAAGGTCAATGGTTCAAAATCAGTAGCAGCTCCACAGGAGAAAGATAGGGCTTTCTACTCCCATAAAAAGTTGCGGTCTCAGAAACGAACAGGGGAATCCTACCTTGCACTATGTGGTCACTCTGAGTCAGCACTGGCTGGGTTTCAGTGAGCTGTGTGTTGTTTAGTCTTTATGGACTGCCACATTTTTCTCCTGTCTGGTGAGTTCAAACCACTGTCCTTTTGATGACAGCTGAGTGCTTAAGCATTGAACTAGGGCTTCTTCCCAGTTTGAACTGCTTACATTGCCATTAACAGCCCAACAGGTTACCCGTGACACCACCCAAACTCCTAACTTCTGCATGTAGAAGGCTAAAAAAAAAATTCAGATGAGTTTTGTACCATTTCAGCTGTGTTTCCTATTTAATTGCCTTCTTTACATTTTTACATTAAGATGTTTCACAGTTTTTAAAAGTTTGGCACTCTGAAAATTAATTTAAGAAGGGTAAGATATATACAGTATAGACTCATTATAAGTCAAGGTTTTCAACACATCTTTAATGCAGCTTTTGTGATAAAATTAGGTGCCTCGGCTGATATTCGGGTTGGCTTATACTTGAGTATATATGATAGGGCTTTTGTTTTGCTTTTTAAAATGGCCTCATCTGTAAGACCTCCAATGGTTGTTGGAATAGGACTTTGTGTGTGTTTTCTCTTTGGAAAGTGGAGAGAGAGTGAATCATATCTGTAAACACATAACTTTGAGAGTCAAAATAATATATCAGTGCCCAGCAAGCATAACTTGCTTTTGTCCATCATAGAAATCAAATCTCTTCAGGATCCCCAAAGTTCATTAATTACATTTATGGCAATGCTAATACAATCAGGAAATCATGCAAACTGTCTATTTATTCCAAAAGAGAAGTGGGTGATCAGCCATTAGTGATTCAACTGCTGAGCCTCCACTAATTGCACAGAATGTAATTAGTAATTATATAATATTTGAGCTCTTGCAACTGTCATTAATGTCCACAATTCAGCAGAGATGGGCCCTACTGAATGGCATATGATTGCCGAATGCTAAATCTAGTTAATCAGAAATATGTTAATCAGCACAGGATGTACTTTAGGCAGTGGTTAAAAGCATTGGTGACCTCAGGAGAAAACCCTGCCATACACCAAAATCAGAATTGCTGACAATAGGGATCTTTTTCAAAGGTGAAATTTAGTAATGGTCTGGAAACTTTGAGGGCAGAGATATTGGGTGATAGTAACACATTTTAATTTGTGTTAACAGATAATGTGACCAAAATATTATCTTGGTACTAACATTAATTTATGATACATTTGTCTTTATCCATTAAAGTTACAATGTTTATTGCCATATGGCTAAGGAGAACTAAGCTATAGTTTTTAAGATTAAGAAATAATACTAGGGGGCTGAGCCCCAGTGGCGTAGTGGTTGTGCATGGGACTATGGCCCACTGGGACGGAGGTTCAATTCCAGCAGTGGGGCTGGGCCTCCTACTCCTACCACCAGAGAGCAGTGATGCCCCCCCAAAAACAAAACAAAACAAAACAAAACAAAAAAACCAAAAAAAAAAAGAAAAAGAAAAAGAAATAATACTATATAAGAAGCAAGATGATATAACTGGCTAGTGTCCTGTTAAAGCAGTTTTGGAGGTTCATTTTATGTATGTTTTGGAGGTTCTTTTTATGTTATCCTGGGCACATTAGAGAAACAAATTCCTAAACATGCATATGTATATAAGAGAGAGTTTTATATAAAGGGTAATTGTACATGAAAAAAACATACCAGGCTGAGCCCTGGTGGCGTAGTGGTTGTGCGCGGGACTGTAGCCCACTGGGATGGAGGTTCAATTCCAGCTCACAGGAGCAAAGACTGGGCCTCCTACTCCCACCACCAAAGGGCAGTGATGCCAAAAAAAAAAGTTAAAAAAAAAAAAGAAAACATACCAGCCCAGTCCAGATCAAGTTCATAAATCCGATATTAGCCCATAGGTCCACCAGCAATGCACAAAGTCCTCTTCAGACTCACAAAACACATGCAATGATGCCAAATGCAGAATAATCACAAACCAGTGGGTAGAAAGTTTTCAGATTCAGTGGTGCTGTAAGCATCTCAGCGCTGGTAGAGGTCTCTCTGGGGTTTCTGGTTTCAGAGGTCTGGTAGCATCAGGGTAGGTCCATGTGGCTTCTCTTCAGGGATGTCTCACAGGGAGTCAGCCTTGTCAGTAAAGAGTCTCCAAGTGACTGAGCAGAGAGATAGTGTCTTATGCCTCCGAGAAGCAATTACCACATTTCCCAGAATTCTCAGGAGAAGGACATGCCCACACACAGGCCTCCAGATTGACAGGCTAGACTCCACCCCTACACTCTGAATTCTCAAATTGTCACCAGATTAGGGGACTACCACATAAAGCTTTAATAGCAGTACAATAATAATAATATAATGCTTCTTATAACAGATTTGAATTCTGAAGTGGATTCCTGTGATAATGTATTTCACCATGTCTCAATTCATGAAGATTACCAAGATATTTATAGCACCTGATATTGATATTTCATATAATAGCCCTACTGCCATTGAATTTGTCAGCTGCTGTAGTGGATCGTTTTTATATATGGCAAGTTTTCCTACCACTAGATTATTTATCTCTGCTCAAAGGCCTTCTTCATTACCGTATGAGCTTGGTCAATTACCATGGGATAATCTTGCAAGTGTCAAGGGTTGGTGAACCCTTGACACTCCTCAATTAGGGAGGGGTGAGTATGGGTGAATCTATAGTCCAGATACCCCCTGGAACAATGCTGGAACAATGCTGAAACAATGCTGAAGCTATGTTCTGGGAGTAATGATTCAAGATATTCTTTTTACAATCGATCATTAGCTATGACACCAAAAGGACAGCAATAAAAAAAGATAAACTTCATTTAAAAAGGCACACTAAAGAACTCTATAGAGAAAGTGAAGAAACAACATACAGAATTGGAGAAAACATTTGGGAACCATAAATGTTTGATCATTCTATGGAAATATTATGCATATTTCCATTAAAGGGAATATATTTCCATAAAATGAATATATGTATTTCCATTAAAATATGTATCTTACAACTCAATAGCAAAAAGAAAAAAACAATTTAATAATAGGCAAAAGACTTGAAAAGACATTTCTCCAAAGGAGGTATGCAAATAAAAGCACATAAAAGATGCTCAATGTTATTAGTAATTATGGAAATGCAAATAAAATTACAATATCACTTTATGTCCAAGAGGATTGATTTTATTAATAGCAAAGGAAGCTAGCAAGTCTTGTCAAGAATATAGATACATTTAAACATTATGCATTGCTAGTGGAAATGCAAGCGTATAGCTGCTACACAAAACAATTTTTCAGTACCACTGAAAGCTATATATAGAATTTCCATATGACCCAGCAATTTCACTTCTAGGTCTATACACAAAACACTTAAAAACAGGTATACCAATACTTATTGAAGGATGCTCACAACAACCCAAAGGTGGATATAATAATACAGATGAATGGAAAAGCAGACACTAATATATTTACTATTCAGTCATGTAGAGATAAGCAGTCTTGATATATGCCACAGCATGGATGAAGCCTGAAAGTATTATGGAAGTTGCATAAAAAAGACAAATACTATATGATCCAAATTATGTGAAGAGATTAGGCAAAACCATAAGACCAACCTTTATTAGAAGCATTGTAGATACACAATTTTCAAAAATTATTAAGTGATAACTTACCTATCCTCACTGAGGAAGTGGGGTCTTTGTCTGACTTCCTCTGACTTTACTAAGAGGAAGAAGAATCTAGTTTCCATTTCTCCATCCCCACGCCTCCCTTGAATATATTCCCTCATGTCTTGGGATCTGCGATTCGCTGCAACATCCTCACAAATTTCACAAAACTTTGAGGAAATATCTCACGTGGTGGTAAGAGTCGCACAGTCCAAAATGTAAAGGTCAAGCAGAGGTGAGCCAAATTCAGGGTCTGGACCCAGATGCCTAAAATTCCCCAAAGTCACAAAAATTCTTTTTGCTTCTACCAGAGCTCAGTCAGAAAATAGGTCTGGCTTTCCAGGTGAGGTGATGCGATGCTTTGATAATACATCAAAGGAAAACAAAGCCACACCCCTCTGCCAAAGTAGAGTAAATGATACCTCAAGGACACAAAGTGTATGGTTTGGTTCATAAACTGTACTAAGGTGGGTCCTTTAAAAAATCATCACGAAAACAAAAGGTGTGGCCTGATTTACAATCTATACAGAGGTCAAGTCTTAATCTCACCCTTTTCTGTCCTTTAGGGGAGAATGCCATCCAGAATCAGATCATAGGCACAGACATAAAAATTCCAAAATTATAATGTATTACATAAGGAATTATGACGAGAAGGTCCATATTAATTGATTGCAACTGAGGCCACACCCTCGCGATTCTAGCCATGAACCCATTTATAATTGAACTGATTCATCTTGCTGAGTCGTCACTTTCCAGGAATCAGCATAATGTTAGATTTTTCCCCCATTATATAAACCATTTATTCATTACTTTGCCTTCATCTGTTATTTCTCCTTCCTTCCATTTGTCATTTATACTTTCTTGCTGTTATAGGTAAGCTTGTGATGCCAACATGGCCAAAGACGATAGGTAGGTCTGTTGTGACAACATGGACAATGCACACATGTGATCAATTGAAGGGTGGAAATAGAAAAGGCTTGGCAAGCTCCGTCCTTGCTCTCTTGCTTTCGGGTCTTTGGACCAGACCCCTGCCTTGTTCGTCCTGTGCCTCAACCTCCAAGCAACACTACCCATGGGATGCCTAATAGTGGACTGTGTTGTGGTGAGTTGAGGTTCCTTCAAGCCCTACTTCGCCACGCTCCTGAGATATGCATCTCTTGAGCTGGGGACTGTTGGACTCTGTCATCTGGCTGACTGTTGGTGACCTGCTCTGCTGTTTGCTGCCTGTGACCAGATAGCTTGAATTGCTCTACAGAGGAGTACTCAGCAGCCCTCAAAACTTGAAGGACTGCCAGTCTTCTAGCTGTCTCATACAAGTAACTTGCACCAAGCAATTTGTACTGCTTTATAGATAGCTAATTGTTTCTTTCTTATTGTATATACCCTTATCTCTATATAAATATACAAAGAGAATTACTAGTGTCCTGGTTTTATTTCTTTAAGAGAACCCTGCCCGACACACTTACGCAAACTTTTCTACTGTGGAAAAGAATATCAGGTTCAGCTGCTGTGCCAGCCCAGTTCGCTAGTAGCAAAAACTCTCTATTAAATGCTTCTTCCTCAGTTCTTTCCCATTAGTGTGGGTGGGATTAAATTGATACAAAACTAGTGGACTATCTCCACCATGAGGCAATAGGCCTTATTCACAATTGTGTTAGTTGAGTAGACTAGAGAAACAAATTCATAAGCACACATATGTATATAAAGGAGAGGTTTATATACAAGAGGAATGGAACATTGAGAAAGCATCCCAACCCAGTCCAGTCCAAGCCCACAAATCTGCTATTAGCCCATATGTCAGATACCAGTCTATAAAGTCTTCTTTAGATTCATGAGGCACATGCAATGATGTCAAATGCAGGACAATCACAGGACAGTGGGTAAGAAAGTCTTAGGATCCAGTGGCATTGTAAGCATCTCAGTACTGGCAGGAACCTCTCTGTGACTTCTCAAGCATCTCAGCACTAGCAGGAATCTCTATATGGTTTTTTAGGCTTCAGAGGTCTGGTTCCATCAGGGTAAGCCCATGTGACTTCTCCTCTGGAATGTCTCACAGGAAGTCAGCCTGTGTCTTGTCAGTAGAGCATGTCCAAGGGATTGAGTAGTGAGTCTCTCACCTCCAAGCGGGGTGGGGGTAGGGGGAGAGGGATACGGCCAGATTTTCCAGAATTCTCAGAAGAAAGCCATGCCCGCACAGAGGTCTCATTGGCTATCTCCAGATTGACAGGCTAGACTCCAACCCTACATGCTTAATCCTCAAATTGACACCAGATTGGGTGACTGCCACAGCAAACAATCCCAGTTTTGTCAGATGATGAGGCAGTGCGTTGTATCCTATAAACCCATGGAATTCTTACATACAGGTTCAGGGGTAAAGTTACGGTCTCTTACTATGGAAACACCTAGTTTCCTGCATTTGAATCTGCATCCCAAGTCCTGGGACCACAGCATCTTGCAGAAAAAAGGCAACTGCAGGTGAAGTGGTAAAGAATGAGAGCATGGCACCCACATCCACTCCCAGACACTCCAGAGAAACGAGTTGAAATGTAGACCATGGTGACACTCCTCTGGTTCCTTTCATGTTGAGTGTGAACATTCCCTCATGAAGGTGTGAAAACCTGCCTCTCGTTCCGCTATCTCCTCCCTGACTCCACTTTGGATAGCAAGTGTTTCAACTGCCCACTCCATTTGTGCAGCTAATATAATATTTCTTGGCCTATTGCTGCACCCTGTGGGCTGTAAAGCGTGCTCCTTGATCTGAAGAGATATAATTTTGTCACCCAAACTGGAGCAGTAGCTTTTGTGATAGCCCCTTGGTGGTGCCTTTGACATCTGCATATATTATGGGCTATGTAAAGTGGTCAATTGAGCCCAAAATTATGTTGAAGCATAATGTAGAAACAGCATGACTTACATACATCCCTCTTATACCCTCTGAGGCACAAGGTGCTAATAAGGACGACTCTCTCTACCAGAAGTAAGGACAGAAGTTGCCGATGGTTATGGGACTTATTTTCCTGGTGGAACTCTCTGCATAGAGTTGGAAAATGGATTATTTCAGATCAACAATATCAGTGGCCCCAGGTAGCTACAAATTGTTTCTCACAGGAATAGATACTTTATACACATTGGGCTTCACCATCCTTTATGTCCTGGCTTCTATTGTACCTCAATGTAACTTCCCATCACTTGTCTGTCAATTTTTTCATACTATGGTGACTTGTGTGGTGATGGGACTCTGGAAGCTTTGTCGCTGACATTTCAAATACCAGTAATGTCACAAAGGGGAAAAGGTTTTAGTGGAACCTCAAGACTAAAACACTATGTGGAAGGACTAAACTATCCACTTCTGTGGACTTCAATGACTGAAAAACCTCATGGATAGCATCAAAACATTATCAGGTACTCAAAACTTCATAAATATAAGCAAAACTCAATCAGAGAAAATGCCAGAAGATCAGCTCCTCACGTTGGAAGGTATTAAAAAAATGACTTAGGAAGATTTCCTTTTCAATGTATAGTCTTCCATAATGATATGGATGGAGTAAAGTTTCTGGGGGTATATACTTCATTTTCTAATGGGGCAAATGTGACAAAATATTGGCTAACATCATGCTTAGTGAGGTAAACTGAAAAACTATCTCCTGGAATGGAAACTAGACAAGGATGCTACTACCACCACTCTTATTCAATATTGTGCTTGAAGTATTTGCCAGACCACTAGACAACAGAACAAAATCAATGGAAGACAATTGGGCAGGAAAATAGTGAAACACTCACTATTTTCAAGAAATATGATTTTATAGATAGAAAACACCAAAGACTGTACAGGAAGATTTTTGGGAAAATATGAGCACTGTGGTAAAGTAACAGGGTACAACATTAGCAAGCAGAATTCAATTTGATTCCTGTACACCAGTGAAGAGAGCTCAGAAAAAGACATCAAGTAAATAATGCTTTTTACAATAGCCACACAAAAGATGAACTATTAGGAAAAATCTAACTAAAGGAACCCGTACAAATAAAACTACAGAACACTTATAAGAAACCCAGAGGGGGGTACTGGTCAAGATGGTGCTGAGATGAATGGATCCGCAAACTGGCACATGCACATGATGGAGTACTATGATTCACTCAAAAGCACCGATGAGTGCATGAAACACGTCTTCTCATGAGAAGAACTAGAGGAAATTATGCTAAGCGAATTAGCCAATCACAAAAGAAGTACAGCATGTGTCCCCTGAGGGAAGTGGAACCAGCATGGTAGGTAGAGAAGAGAAGCATATATCATAACTGAGATCCAGGGAAATGGGAGGAGGGTGGACCAAACCCAGGGACGTACAGGTTGGGTCCAACACAGTAATGTGTGGGAGAAGGATGGAGGGGGAAGGGAGGAAAGGGGGTTCAAAAGTGAAAGGGTAATAGAGGGAGCAGAGGACTCACCCTCCCGGGCGGAGAATACTGTCTTGTCTCCACAGGAGCTGGAGTGGGCATGCAGACCGTACCAGGAAGCACCCAACCATGAGGACAGCGTGGACACATGGAAAGATGTGTGACAAGAGAGACATACAGGACAGGACACAACCAGAGGCAGACTGAACCCCTCCCTGGATGTAGGCGTCTCAGAGAACAGGTTGGGGGAGGGGCCAGCATGCCACACCCCCAATGAGACAGGCGGGCAGGGAGGAAGAGAAAGAATGTCGGTTGGTCCCCACACTGGCCCATGATGCTCAGAGGACTATGCCCCTGTGGAGACCTAATGGGTCACAGAAGAGACCAGGCAAACAACAATAGGATGTGTCACATTATCTCCTTACTGAAGCAGACAGTGATAAAGGACATTTTGGGATCACATGGTGGGGAAGCAATGTGGCCTGATCCCCCAAAATGGACCGAATCAAGAAGGGAGCACTCCTGATTGGACAGTTGGGAGGAGAGAACTACAAGACCAATGTTTTCTGGGAGATACGGGGGAGAGGAGAGAAGAAGGGAGTAAGGACCACCTCAGGGACAGGAGGAACAGTAAGTTGTCAAACATAGATGGCAAGGAGGGTATGGGGGGCCTAGTAGGGCTGAAGCAAGGGTTATGTAACTGAGGGAAAGTACTGAAGTTCAAATGATAACTGAACATGATAGTGGGACAGGAGGAAAGTAGAAGGAAATAGTGGAAAACTACAAGGCAAAGGGCACTTGCAGCGGTCTAAACACTGGCATGTATATAAGTAAATATAATTATTTATGATAAGGAGGGAATAAAGCTAGGTACATATAATTATAGGTTTAGTAATAAGGTAGCAGATGGACCTTGGGCCCCCACCCAGTTACTCCCTTAATGCAAGAACACTCTTTTCTATGAAACTGGTATTCCATGATGCTCACTGGCTCAATATGATCACTGAAGTCAAATGGGTGCATAAGCAAATGTGGTGTAGAAAGCGGATGGCACCCAGCTATCAAGGATCTAACTTCTGAGGTCTTAATAGCTTGAAGATAAACAAATGGCCATCTAGCTGAGAAGCAGCCAAGCCTACACTGAAGAAGCACACCAGCCAGTGTGGCCAGGAGATGTTGAAAGAATCAGGTCTCAGGCATCAAACAGGAAAAAAACCATATCACTGTGTGCTCACCTTCCTGAGATGATCACTGAGGACATGTGGGAGTGTGAACAAGGGTGATG
Organism: Nesogale talazaci; assembly: GCA_004026705.1. Taxonomy (NCBI): domain Eukaryota; kingdom Metazoa; phylum Chordata; class Mammalia; order Afrosoricida; family Tenrecidae; genus Nesogale; species Nesogale talazaci. The sequence goes on from PVJH01029511.1 coordinate 17,828, forward strand.
AAAAAAGTGATGGTGCGCGGGTATCAAAAGATATAGTGTCTGGGTAAAGGTTTGATGGTAAACAAGTGGTCATCTAACTCAGGAGCAACAAAGCCCACCACAGAAGGAGCACAACAGCTTCTGTGACCATGAGGTGTTGAAAGAATCAGGTATCAAAGAACAAAAATCATATCATTATGTGCTCACCTTCCCAATATGATCACTGAAGACAAATGGGTGCAGAGGCAATCAGAATGGAGAAAGCTTATGGTGCCCAGCTGTCAAATGATAAAGTACCTGGGGTCTTAAAGGCTGGAAGGTAAACAGGCATCCATCTAGCACAGAAGCAGCAAAGTCCACATGGAAGACACACACAAGTCTGTGTGATCACAAGGGGTCAAAGGGAGCAGGTATCAAGCATCAGAGAACAAGAATCACATCACTATGAATGAGGGGGAAGAACAGGGTGTGGACCCAAGGCCCATTTGTGGGCAATTGGACACCCCCTTACAGAATAATCACGGGGAGGAGATGAGCCAGTCAGGGTGCAGTGAAGTAGCGATGAAACACACAGCTTTCCTATAGTTCTTAAAGATTTCCTCCCCACAACTATCATGATTCCAATTCTACCTTACAAATCCAGCTGAACTGGAAGAGGTACTCTAGTATGGAGGGGAACTGCAAATATGGGAAACCCAGGACAGATGAAACCCTTGGGACCGGGCTGAGCCCTGGTGGCGTAGTGGTTGTGCGCAGGACTGCGGCCCACTGGGATGGAAGTTCGATTCCGGCTCCCAGGAGCAAAGGCTGGGCCTCCTACCCACCACCAGGGCAGTGATGCCTTAAAAAAAAAAAAAAAGAAACCCTCGGGACCAGTAGTGAGAGTGGACTCACTGGATGGGTGGAGGGAAGGTGGGGTAGAGAGAGGGAGCCAATTACAAGGTTGTACACATAAACTCCTACCTAGAGGATGGACATCAGTGTTGTGGGCAAAGGGAAGATGTCAGATGTGAGATAACACAAAATAACAATAATTTATAAAGTAGTGAGGGTTGGTGGGAGAGTGGGAGGGAGGGGAAAAGTTGATATCAAGGGTGCAAGTGGAAAAGCAGATATTTGAAGAATGATGATGGCAGCTGGCATGCGAGGTGCTTGGCACAGTATATGTATGTATGTCTTATGATAAGCAGTGTATGAGCTCCCAGTAAAATGATTAAAAAAAAATTAAAAAACCCAGAGAAACCTGCCCTAATAAAAGAGTATCTCATATTCATGGATTCGAAGAGTCAATATTGTGAAAATATAAATATTACCCAGAACAATCTATATTTACATACAATTCTGATTCAAATTCTAACTTTATTTTTAAAAGAAATGAAAATACTAATTCCCAACTTGATACGGAGAGGGAAGAGACCTAACATAAGCAAAGAATTCCTTAAAAAAATAAAAGAACAAAATAGGAGGCCTCTCACCATAGGTTCTCACAACCTATTACAAAGGCTCAGTAGTAACCTCCCCCATCCCACCCCGTATTGGTATAATAGATATAAAACCAAGCAATGCAAGTATTGACTTACAGACAATTGTTTTTGACAGAGGCCAAAAATTTTAAATAGGAAAGAGAAAGAGATAGCCTTAGGCACACCTTAGTCTTCAAAGTAAGACCCTTACTTTTCAATGCTTTAAAGGGGTCATATGCAGCAGATTTATCCAAGGCAAGGTGTCATTTGTTTTCTTGACTGCTACTTCATGGGTATTGATTAAGGCTCAAATCTAGATGAAATCCTTGAAAACGTCAATCTTTTCTCTATTACCATGATGTTACTTATTGTACTACCTGAGCGGATTTTGATTTTCTTTACCTTGAGTTGTAATCCATTCTCAGGGCTACAGTCCTGGATCTTCATCAAGAATGCTCCAAGTCCTCATTTTTACAAGCAAAGTCATGTCATCTTCACATAGCAAGTTATTAACAAGTCTTTCAGCAACCTTGACGCTGATTCATCTTCATATAGACAATTTTCTCTTATTACTTTATAGACTACAAATTGAATAAAGGCGGTGAGAAGATAGAACCCTGACACATGGATTTCTTGATTTTAAACCATGCAGTATTCCCTTATACTTTTTTTCATAACTTCCTCTTGTTCAGTGTATAGGTTCTGCATGAGCACAGTGCAGTGTTCTGGAATTCTAATTGTTCTCAAGGATATCCAGTTTGTTATGATGCACACAGTATAAGCAATGTTAGCCAATCACAGAAGGACAAATATCTGATGAATCTACTACTATAAGGACAAACACTAAGAAAAATGCGTGCATCTTTTCTTAGATCATGTAATATTCTAGTCCAATATCCCCAGCAATAAAGTGGTGTGTGCCTAATGAATCATATAGTAACCCCATATTTCTACATTTAAACAACCTCTTTGATTGAGGTGCCTCCTCTCAGCTGGGTTCGGTTTCTCATATTGGGATCACGAAGGTATAAGGTCATTAAGTTTCTGTCTTGTAACACTGTTACCTCAATCCAACAGACAATTCTACAAGGGTTCTTAGTGGATGGAAATTCAAGTTCAATGGATGAGCAGAGGGTGTATCTGTCTAAAGGAAGGTGATTTGACTTCTGTTATTGGGTAAGCCAAGTGGAGCACCTGCCTTTGGGGAAACAAACCAAAAAAAAAGTAGCATTACCTATATAGACTGCCGAGAGATAATATACTCAGTAATATGTTCCAAATTGGGCATCTTTGACCTAGCTTCTGTCCAGCTCTTGGTGACACAATTGGGACTCTGAAATCTGTCTCTACATGGTTTACAACATTCTTCAAAGACTACTCCAGGAAGATTCATTTTGGAAATCCCACTGAGCAAAGTGGACACTCCCTTTACCAGACCTGCAGTCCATTAAAGGCACTGAAATACCTGTGTTAGTCCGGGTGGACTAGAGGAACAGATCCAAGGACACGCATATAGATATAAGGAAAAGGGTTTATATACAAAAGGAATGTGACACCGAGAAGGCATCCCAGCCCAGTCCAGTTGAAATTCATAAGTCCGATATTAACCCATATGCCTGAAATCAGTCTATAAAGTCTCCTCCCGACTCATGAAGTCACAGGCCAGTGGGTGCAGGATCATGGCGCTGGTGGGCATCTCCCCATGGCTCCTTACTTCCAGGGCTCAGGGTCCATCAACAGCAGGCCACTCCAAATTCAGAGGTCTGCCTTCATCAGGGCTAAGCCGTGTGGCCTCTCTGCTGGCTCCTCCAACTTCTCTGAGGCTGCATCTTGTCTTTTCCGTGATTAATTCTAACTCCCAACAGCTTGGGAAGATAGCTTCTCATCTTCACGAGGGAAATATCGCGAGATTTCCCAGAAACCTCAGGAGAAAGCCATGCCCACATAGAGGCCTCATTGGCTACTCAATGGCTATCTCCAGATTAACAGGCTAGACTCCACCCCTACATTTCTTTTTTTTTTCTATTGTGCATTTCCAACATTTTTATTTTTAATAGATCATTTTAATGCGGCTTCTTACAGCTCTTATAGCAATCCATACATCAGTTGTATCAAGCACATTTGTACACATGTTGCCATTATCATTTTGATGTATTTTCTTTCTTTTTTTGAATTCATTTTATCTATTTATTATTTTTTTAAATTAAAAATCATTTTATTGGGGACTCACATATCATTTTTCCAATACATAAATAAACATACTGTGCCCTGGTGGGAGTAGGAAGCCCAGCCTTGCTACTGGATTTGAACTGTGGGGCGCAGTCTTGCACACAACCACTACGCCACTGGGGCTCAGCCCAAATGATTTTTTGGGGGAGCATCACTGCCCTCTAGTGCTCGTGGGAGCTACCCAGCCTGCTCCTAGAGAGCTGATGCTGGATTTCAACTGCCAAGCCTGTGGGCCACAGTCCCTCACTCAACAATCTTTACTTTCTTTATCAATAGATATGAGTATATTAGTATTTGACTCCCTATAGCATGTGTACTTTTCTATGTGGTATGCACCATGCTTTATCTAACTCATTAAGTTGTTCTAAATTCTTTCTACGTAGGATTTCATGTTTGAATGAAAATATGTTTTCTGATTGGAACTAACTAGGCTATTGGATAGATCTTGGAAATTCCACTTTGATTGGTAGCTGGAAATATCATTTATATCTCACCAGTTGTTTGTTTTTGCTACATGCTGTACAATTTAGCTCTAGCACAAAACTACTCTATGTACAGCTGTGTGTTAATCTGCGTGGACTAGAGAACAAATTCATAGACTGTCATATGTGTACCAGAAAGAACTTCATATAAAAGAGCAATTATATATTGAGAAAATATCTCAGCCCAGTCCAGATCAAGTCTGATATTAGCCCATATGCCCAATACTGGTCTATAAATTCCTCTTTTGACTCTCACAACACATGCAATGACACTGAAAGCAGGAAGATCACAGACCAGTGGGTGGAAAATCTTGTGGATCAAGTGGTGATGGAAACATCTCAATCTGGTATGTATCTTCCCATGGCTCTTCCAGCTTGAGAATTCTGGCTCCATCAGCAGAGCTCCCAGGTGACTTATCAGCAGGAAGAAGAAGAACATGAGTGTCTCCCACCTCGAGGGATGAAGATAGGAGTTTCCGGAACCTTCAGCAGAAGACCAAGCCCACACAGAAGTTTCATTGGCTGTAACCTGATTGACAGGCTAGATTCCATCCCTTTCTCAAGTTGACAGTAGATTATATGACTGCCACAAACAGAACAAAACAATTCCAGGTCTAAGGCCATCCTCACAATAGCTATTTTCGAGTTCATTGTTGCAGCCACTGTTTCAATAATTTCTTCGAGGGACTTCCTGTTTCTCACTGACTCTCTGTATTATTGATCGTGATGCCCTTCTCCAGGGATGGTCCCTTCTGATAATACGTCTAAAGCACACAAGTCAAATCCTCTTTGAAAGAACATTTGTGTTTCTTTCAGGAAAAATTCTAGTACCTTAAATTAAAAAAGAAATTTTTTTATTGGGGGCTCATACAACTCTTAGCACAATACCTCCATTGTGTCAAGCACATTTGTTGCCCTCATCATTCTCAAAACATTTACTTTCTACTTGAGCCCTTGCAATCAGCTCACCGATTTCCCCCTCCCTCCCTGTCCCATCCCTCTCTCATGAACCCTTGATAATTTATAAATTATTATCATTTTGTTATGTTTTACACTGTCCAACGTCTCCCTTCACCTAATTTTCTATTGCCCATCCCCCAGGGAGGAGGTCATATCTAGATACTTCTAATCGTTCCCCTTTTCTACCCCATCTTTCCTCCACTCTTCTGGTATTGCCACTCTCACCACTGGTCCTGAGGAGTTCATCTGTCCTGGATTCCCTGTGTTTCTATTTCCTATCTGTACCAGTGTAAATCCTCTGGTCTAGCTGGATTTGTAAGGTAGAATTGGGATCATGATATTGGGGAGGGGGGGGGAGGAAGCATTTCAGAACTGTTGGAAAGTTGTGGGTTTCATCATTGCTGCACTGCACCCTGACTGGCTCATCTCCTTCCCACAACCCTTCTGTATGGGGATGTTCAGTTGCCTAGAGATGGACTTTGGGTCCCCAGTCTGTACGCCCACTCATTTACAATAACGAAATTTTTAGTTCTTTGATACCTGATCCCTTTGACACCTTGTGATCACACAGGTTGGTGTGCTTTCTCCATGTGGTTTTTTTTGCTTCGGAGCTAGATAAAATGCTTGTTTACCTTCAAGCCTTTAAGACCCCAGATGCTATAACTTGATAGCTGGGCATCATCAGCTTTCTTTACCATATTTGCTTATGCACCTACTTTGTCTTCAGTGATTGTGTCAGGAAGGTGAGCACCATGGAATTCCAGTTTATTAGAGCCAAGTGTTCTTGAATTGAGGGCCCTTCAATATTCTTATCAAATAACATAATTAAAATTTAATCAGGTATTTAATAGAACAAAGTGTTCTTGCATTGAGGGCTCTTCAATATTCTTATTATATATCATAATTAAAATCTAACCAGGTAGCATGATGCAGATGCAAGATCCTTAGCAATAATACTACTTCAGTTTGATCCCAGGGAGAGCTTTGAAGTTTGAATTGCAAAGTGCATTTTATGACTATAGAGACCAGGAGAAAAACCTTCTGAACACTGGGCCATATAACCTTTGGGCACATGCTGTCTCTTGAAATGGGTTCATAATCCCCGGTAGAGGGAACTCCTCTTTAAACGAGGGATAATTCTGCAGAATGAGAGGGAGTGTTGATTATCAACAGTCAAAGTACATAACAGCTGTGAGATTGGAGCACAGTCTGGTTAAGGAGATCTTAGGAGCATTAACAGTATCCACAAGCGTTCATCTAGAGAATATTCTGTTACTAGGAATTAAACTCCTAGTCCATTCTCTTTATAGTAATGTGGATTATTAATTTTCCGTTAAGACCTTTGTTATAAAATCATTGGAAATGCCTGGTCTGTTTCAATACAGATACTCTGGTAAAGTGTATGAGGATAAATTTTTATTAAGCAACAAGATAATAATATATTCATATGCATCTTATAGTAAGTAATACTATTTAATGAACCATAATCTCTCAAATCCCCATAAACATTGCTTTCCAATGTCACATGAAGTCATTGGGTCCTCTTACTTTCCATCCCCTGAAGCCATTAAGCAGTCTCTCTTTTTTCCAGCCAGGCCATGTTTGAGCTTCTTCTGGTGGACTTTGGTCACTGAGGTCTAGTGGGCTACAGATGGGCATCAATATAGTTGCACAACTGCCCTCTGGGCAGCCCATAGCTCTTTATTCTAGGTCCCTGGCTCTCCTGAGACCTCTAAGGGAAGGCATTTCTCTACTTTTCATCTGTAGGCACTCCTGTTATCGCTGCTACTCTGGTCTGTGCAATGTACAGCCCCTGCCTCAGTCCCCCTCTCATACAGCACATTTGAATAAGCTTGAAAAAGGACTTGCCATCACAGGTTTTTTTAGATCTCTTAGTTTAAGAGGAGCATCTATTGTGAAAAATAGCTACCACTCTCATTCCATTTCTATTCACCTCACTGGAATAATTGGGAGTAGTAGTGGTGGCTGCTTCATGAAGTTATCATGAAGTTAATACCAGTTGACATGTGACCAGAATTGTGCTTAGTTTGTCCTAGGGAGTGTTGGGGCAGAAGGTGGAAATGGTTAACATACTTGGTTGCTAATGGAAAGACTAGAGGCTAGAGGTCACACAGAGGGACCTCAGAGGAAAGGTCTGCGATTTCCCACAGGAAAACCAGCCACTGAAAATGGTATAGAACACAGTTCATCTTTGACACACATGGAATCACCTTGAGTTGGAGTTGACTCAATGGCAAGTGGTTTCTACTTTCTTATTGATATATGGTTTATACATCTAGTAAGGGTTGACAGCAACAACTGAAACCAACAACCACACTTTCCTGTTTCTGATTAAGCTATGGGTAAAATGGAATTTTGTCACTTCTTACATTTATATTAAGTTGAAAAGATTCGTTTTGACATGGGCAGAGCTGGTGAATGCTAGACCAAGTCCATCTTTGCCAATACAACTGGTATGTAGGAGATAGGCAGGATACAGGTGAACTTAACACAAGGGTGTGGACTTTAGAGCAGATAGTTCTGGTTTGAAATTCTGACAAACTCTCCTGTGTCTTGGCTTTCTCATCATTAAAATGGAAACAGATATATCTACAACATAGGATTGTTATGAGGTTTATATGAATAAGTGGTCAAGAATGTAGGAGGGTGTGAATTCGACTGTCAGGCAGCAGATTTCAGTTCTAGCACCTATTATGTGTGTAACTGTGCAACAAGGAAAATTTCCTGATTATTCTGACCCTCCAGTTTTTCCACCTGCACAAGTATAGCAGTTACTTTTTGGTGGATTAAGTGAGATAATATGCATATATTAATATGCAATATAGCATATTAATATGTACAATATAGTATAATACAAAATATGTAATATATGGCATATTAAAAATAAACTCACTCTTATTGAGCCAATATATAGTAATATATAATATAAGTATATTTTACTTATATATTAAATATTATCTCTTAACAATCAGGATAAATAT